>JAEQBH010004090.1:0-144573 GCA_016808115.1 Tetrastigma voinierianum
TAATGCAAGTATAAGATCCGAAATACGTACTGGTATAAGTCCCATAGTACCTACGCACATTTGTATAATAAACTGTTTCAGAGTACCTACGTACTTTGTACCAAGAAAATGTCTCCAGAGTACCACTGGGATACTCCGTATCTCGAAATACAAGTATAGTTATACCGCATCAAAGATAAGTTCAAGAAGACAAGAATAAGTTCTCAGAATACTATGGCAAGATCTAACACATGTATGTCTCAATACACGTATAAGATCCGAAATACCGCGATGCGTCCCAATACCGCGTATACGTTCGGCATTTCTGTGTTCTACGGTACCTCCGAATAAGTGTAAACTCCGTAGTATACGCATAAGTATAAGTCTCAGAACTCCTACAGAGTCCCGAATTAAAATAAGTCTCGTTATGGGTATAAGTCTTGTATATGAATAAGTTCTCAGAATTCCTACGGAGTCCTCGAATAAACATAAGCCCGTTATAAGAAGAAGTACTAGATAAGTTCATAATATAAATGCATGAAATTTATATTATCCGTTATTGTTTTATGCGAAATGTATATGCATAAGATATATGTTTCCCACTAAGCTGCAGTTTAGCACTGGTTTTAACCGGTAGGTACGTGAGAAGACATCCGAAGATCTCCGCATACCGCTAGGCCAACACACCAGAAGGGTTCACTACATGTAGGTTCGCTCGATTTGTAAATGTAAAGCACTGCAAATCAAAATGGACCCTAAGAAAAATTATATGATACTTTGATGTTATATAAGATAAATATAACCCACAAAATTCAGCTCGTTTAAAAAAATAAAATCGTGCAAAGAGTTCCAAAGATATGGTCTCGCACTCGAATCCTGGCTCGCATCCGCCAATCGGGTCGGACCGGGAATAGGGGTGTGACAACAGTACAATAAGTACATTTGTATAAATAGTTCACTTTCAATAGTCATGCAATTTTCATATGCAAACATTTTACAATCAGTTTCTTCAAATCATTTAAAACAATTCAATATAGCTTCTTTCTTATGCATTTACAACAAGCACTTCAAATAATGAAACGAGAATAGGAAATATAGAACAAACATGCAAAAACTTGAAACGAGAAATAGGAGTCGGTAGAACAAACCCAAAAATATTTGTACTTTGATTCCAATCCTTGGAATCAATCTCGCCTTGGTTCTCCTTGCCGTACTCTCATTCCAAAACCATTAAAGAATAATATTATTCATGCGCATCTAAGTAGTTTGATTAGGATTGATTTTTGGAGTTTAATATGAGTTCCACTTCAACAAGATATATATAGATGGATTCTTGACTCAATGGGATTTTCTCTATAGGAGTCCAAGAACACCTGAAACGAGTTCGATCGAAGGGAGCAGACCTTCCCGGTTGAGGTCATACATAGTCACACCCAGCCGAGATGACCGACTCCACCTGACCCGACTCCTGCAAATTGCCTCGACACCCTGGGCTTGACATATTCTATCCTCCTCAGGCATATGAATGAATTCTCGGCTCAATGGGATTTCCATAGAGTCCAATAACACCCAAATCGGTCTCTGACGAAGCAGCAAGGAGATCCTCCGGGTCGGAGGCCATACGTAGTTAACCCGCATGAGCCTAATTCGACCGGTCGCTACTGCATTGAGGCCTGTGCCGTCCCTACCGACCTCTATGACGAGGTCTCACACCTCTACTGCATAGGTCCGGTCGACCCCACAGATGAGGTTTGCTGACCTCTATAGATGAGGTCCGCCGACCTCTCCCGCATGAGGTCCCGTCGATTTTCCCGCATGAGGTCCGCCGACCTCTCCTCGCGCATGAGGTCCGGCCGACCTCCCGCACGAGGTTTGCTGACCTCTACAGGATGAGGTCTGTTGACCTCCACTGCATGAGGTCCGCTCGACCCACGCATGAGGTCTCGTCGGACTGTAGGATGAGGTCCGTCGACTCCTGGGCCGTAACGACCTCGCAGTTAAACCATAACTCGGGCCCACAGAGGTCCGACCAGAAATTCAAAAGCCTAACATCAAGTTCATTGATGTGGCTACAATTTACTAGAAGGACTAATTACCAAATGCCCTTCACTTCGTACCCAAAAATCAGCTCTAAGTTCCAGCTAGCTCGCACTACCACAATGTGGCAGCTTCCCATGGTTTAAAATACAACCAAACATTCTCCTAAGGCAAGATAACAATTACAATAACCCTTGTAGTGAAAATAACTAGTAGAGAAAACCCACTCTTGAGTTCTCATTTAAACTCACCCCATTCTCGCCTCTACTTGCAGATCTTGTCACGAGGAAGGACTTTCCCTCTGGCTCGCTCGAAACCTATAGTCCCACTGCTGAAATCTAGAGAAGTGAGAGCTTCTCACTCTAAAATATTCCTCTTTCTTCTTTCCTTGATTTTTCTTCTTTTTTATTTTCATATTTAAAGTCCCTTCATTTCTTATTATTCTTCATTTAAGTCTCCATTATTTTCCCCATTATTTTATTTCTCCTAATTTCAATTAGAGATATAAACTATTTACAATTGACCCTTAGTCCCCATTTTACAAATTCCATATTTTCTTTTTCACTTGGGTTTATTTCCGCATTCAATTAATCATAAATTCAATATTCATCTAACAATTCCCAAAAAATAATTTGTCAATAAATGATAACTAATATATAATAAATTTTATTATAAAATTCTAGGTATTTTTGGCTACACAAACTTTCCACTTAAAAATTGGCCCTCGAAATTAATTTAATATCAAACAATATGATATCGGCCGCCGCAGATCATTTCTTCACTTTCCCAAGTATTTCTTCAACTACAGGTTTCTCCACGCACTTTGACTAGCTTTAACTTGGTTCCATTCTTTCACCACGAGCCAAAATCTCTATCAAGCTCTTCTTCATATCACAAACTGCCTCGCCTCAATTGTTCCGAGAGACTGGCATGTGATTCGGTCCCGACGGCACTCGTAGCATGGACACATGAAATACATTATGGATCTTTTTCAAGTCCAGGTAATGCTAATCTGATATGCCACCGGACCCACTTTTTCAATCATCATGGACCAATAAATCTAGGGCTCCAACTGGCTCTTTTCAAATCTCACTACCTTCTTCAAGGCGACACTTTCAAAACACTTTCTCCATCCATATTCACATCTTTCTTTCAAGGCCTGATATGATTTATGTCTATCGTTGGCCACCACCTTCTAATCATTTTCACTTTTTCATTTCCTTGTATCAAGTTCAGCTTAATCACTTTCTTTTCACTCATCCGTCCAATACAATCTGGGTTCTACATTTTCTCCCATATAAAGCCTCATAAGGCGCCATTCCAATACTTGATTAAACTGCTATTAGCACAAATTCAATTAAAGCAATGTGGTCGATCCCAACTACCCTTAAGGTCAATCAATGCCAATCTTAATATATCTTCTTAATCGATCATCTCTATCGGCTCCATCCGTTTGTGGGTGAACGCCAAACAAATCAGCCGAAAATCTAAGGCTCCTGCACTTTCCCTAAAATCTCTGAGTAAACCTTGGATCTTGGCCTAAAATAGTTTGACAGAATCCCATGTAACCGAATCATTTCCCTCGATATACAACTCGCTAGTCATTAAGTGAATACTTGCTCATCGATGTAGCGATTTGACTTGAGTTTAATCTGGCCTACTACGACCAAACCGGAAGTCATGCCTTCTCCCCTCGTCAATGGTAACCCAACCACAAAATCCATGGTGATTCTTGGCCCCATTTCCACCCCAGATTCGATAGTTTCCAATAACCCGGGAGAACTTGATGCTTACTTTACTTCGGGACACACCAAACACTTGCTGCCAAATTCTCGACACATCTCTTTTCATTCAACCACCGCACTACATTTTTAAATCTCGATACATCTTTGTGCTACGGATGATAGCAAAGATCCATCATGTGCCTCTTTCAAGTATGGATTTCCTCAAATCATTACACCTACACAAACCCGATCCTATAACAATAAAACTCCATTGCCTCACCGGGAACTCGCTTTACCATTTCCAACTGACTTATCAGGGTAGAAATTTTCTCATCTTTCCTTTTTGCAGGCTCTAGCACTTGATTCAACAAACTCGGTCTTCATGACACCTCAATGGCACTACAAGATTCCATCGTCTGATAATGACAAATGGGCATTCAACGCTCGGCGCTTGTATCGACTTTCTACTTCAAAGCCGCCACTACATCGCCTTTCCCGAAAGGATAATCAATCACACGCTCATAATCTTTATTAGTTCCATCCATCTCCGTTGTCTCGTTGCTTCCGCTTATGAGGGCAACATTTAAGACTCTTATGATCGCGGTAGATGAAACACTTCTCTCCATACAAATAATGTCTCCAAATTTCACCAAATACAATCGCACACCTAAATCATGCGTGTAGTTCTACGTGGGCTTCAACTGTTCAAGCATAGGCTACCACTTTACCCCTCTTGCATTAGGAAACATCCAAGTCCATTTAGTGACGCAACACTCAAGATCACATATTCTTTACTGCAGGTCGACGGAGTAAGAATCAGAGCCTCGGTTAAGAATGCTTTCAACTTATTAAAATTTCTTCGACATTTTTCACTCCACTCAAACTTTACATTTTTCTGGAGCAACCTCGTCATCTGGGTTGCAGTCATAGAAAACCCCTTAACGAATCTTGTGATCCTGCTAGTCCCAGGAAACTACGCACTTCTATAACATTTCGCCGGGCTTCCATTCAACAACCACTTCTATTTTCTTCGATCTACTCGATTCCTTCTTTCAATACAATGTGCCCAAGGAAGCGACACACTTCATTCCATCCAAACTCACACTTCGCTTCGCTTTCATAACCGCTTCTTTCCTCAAAGTCTCTAACACTACTCTAAGGTGTGTGCCATGACTTTCCCGGGATCTTTTGAATACACAAGAATGCCGTCTATAAACACTACGACAACCGATCCACATACTTGGCCTGAACACGATTCATTAGGTCGGCGAAAGCCGCCGGGAGCACGGTCAATCCAAACGTGCATTACAAGGAACTCATAATGTCCATCACGCCCTAACGCCATCTTATGAAGCACGGCATCTTTGTTCTAACCGATGGCGAATTCGCATCGCAAGTCAATCTTCGAAAAGATACTCGCGACCTTTAATCGGGTCAAACAAATCATCACCCTAAAATCTGACACTTATTCTTTACTGCTAACTTGTTCAATTGTCTATAATCAATACATAGTCAAGCCGTACTCCATCTTTCTTTTACCAAAGCACCTGAGCTCCTCATGGTGATAAACTTGGTCGAATAAACCCTTTTCTAGTGAGTTCTGCAATCGTAATTTCAATTCTTTTTAAATAAAGGGAGCCATTCTCAGACGGTATCAGATGCCAAGTGTGGCACCTGGTACAACGTCAATAGAAAACTCAATCTCCCTATGTGGGGGCAATCCTGGTAACTCTTCCGAAAACATGTCCGAAAAGTCGCTAACAGTAGGGATATTGAATACGCGAGGCTCGCTTACCAGACAATCACATAAGCCAAGAGTTTACATCCTTTCCGCACCATTGTTCTAGCAGTGGCGGCGGATATCACATTAGATAGGTGATTTGATCTCACCATGAAAGTTATCATCTTCATTCTGTTCTTAAGGTTACTTTTCATTCTACAATCGACTATTGCTTGATGTCAGGACAACCAGTCCATCCCCAATATCACATCAAATTCCCTGAATGATAACTCAATCAAATCTTCTAAAAATTCATACTCTTGTAATTTGATGGGACAATCTCTATACACTATGTTCACAATAACACTATGGCCGAGCGGGTTCGTCACCAAGATGTCATATTCGGTATCAATTTAATTTAACGGTTGCATGCCTGCAAATATATGAGTGGGTCAATTCCAGTGGTCAATCAATGCATGCGCGAGTATCAAAGACGGAAATTCACCGCCATCACATCCGGAGCGCCCCAGATCTTCCATCAAGCCATTGCATATGCTCTAGCCGGAGCACGACCATCTTGCTACTCCAAAGCTCACAGGTCCCCGTCTCTAACACTCCTGATGCAACACTCTTGTTGCCTTTTTGTACCACTAAAGTTGTACTCGTCCGGTGTCAGGAATGAACGAGAATGAACACCCTACTTCTATGCTCTCGGATCCACAAATCAAACAAGCACCTCGTAAGTCTCCAACATTCTCTCCTTTAAGGATTTCTCCCACAATGGGAGCACGGGGGAGCAACTGGCCCTCTCTGGCACCTCATGGTGTACTCGCAACCGACTCTGCTGGTAGAGTAGTGACTACCAGCCTGAAATAGAATGATTGGAACCCATGGTCTTGTAAATTTTCCTTTGCCGTTGTTAAGAACCTGATTGACCGAGATTTTTCTTTCCTCGTCTTTTATCTTTCTCTCTTTCCTCTCTCTTTTCTTACTCTTTCCACATTCAATGCACATGTCAATTTTGGAGAAACCTCATGGCAAATGCTATGACATGGGCTCGAATATGGTCATTAAGGTTGTCTTCAAACCTATGAGACTTTTCTTCCTCACTCACAAGTATCTTAGGAGCATACTTGCTCAACCGTGAATTCTCTTCGACATTCCCAATACACCAACTGCCTTTGCTTCCGCATTATGAAACTCCGCTCCATGTTGTTCAGATAAATGTTGACCCACATAGTGCTTCTTGAACTCATCCAAGAAGAACTCCCATGTAACTCTAATGAAAAAGGCCTATCACTAAAACCCACCATTGATAAGCCTCATCCGTAGTAATGAGGCTCCATTCCAACTTCTACAAATTGCAATGCATTTGCACAAGCATTCGCCTGCCTTCTCGAGCCAATTTTTCGCCTATAGAAGGCTCATCCTCTTTCTTCCCATAAAATCTACTGTGTCTAAGACTTTGCCATTCTCTCAATGGCTGATTGCTTGGGAGCAACAGTCAGTTGTCTCGCTTTGCAATGCCCGAACTAGTCGGAGGATACCCCATAAGACCTTCCACTTGTTTTGGCTCATTCATTGGTGGGGCATGATGCTTGCCCACCTTCCACACTACAGCGTGGACTTGCTGAGCCAGTCCCTTTGGTCATCCTCGACTCCTATAGCCGAACCGTCCATGCTTATCCTATTAAGACCAGCAAGATCCGCGTCAGAGTCATGTCATCCTTTATATGCAAATGAAATGCATGTTATACACAATTTCAAAATCATTGACAATTAATTTCAAAATCGTTTTGTAGAACCGCCTAAACCTAGGCTCTGATACCAATAAAGCTGTGGGACCCCTTTCCCGCCCTCGAATTGCCAGCGATCCGAACCGAGTCCAGATGCCACTAAAATCAATTAAATCACTCAATCACCAAAACTTATCTTTGCGGAAGCGACATAAAATTGGGCAAGCCCATAAACATTTAACAAAATACATTTACAATGAAAGCATTCAAGCCTTTTCAAAATGATTTACAAAATAGATGTCTCAGTTCAAATTGTTTTTACAAAATATCAATATCCGAAAGAAAAATGGAACGAATGCACATGTCTGAGCATACTCGAAATTTCCTTCTTATGACTCCGACGCTCTCGATCTCGGGTCCGCTCTTAGTCTCTCTCTCTCGATCGCTCATCTACCACCCACCGCATCGGGTAAAACAATACCCAAGATTTTTCATGCTTAGAGGTTCTATACAAATCCATTTCCTCGCTTCAATTTAAATCAACATGTAATTTAAAATTCAAAACTTTCAAAATCATTATGGATGATCAATATAAATACAATACATATACTTGTTTTATATACAATCAGTTATGGTTCATTGATCATCCCTAAAATACACTTTCATGTTCAATATTTCACAATCTCAAATCAATTCAATTATACTCACAAATTCAGTTCAGTTCTACAATTCAATTCAATTTTGAAAATCAATTTAGTTATGACAATCAATTCAGTTATGCCAATAAATTCAGTTATGCCAATCAATTCAGTTATGCCCTTCATGAATTTAACCTACAGTCTTCGGAGTATAGCAGGATATCGAGTCACCCAGATTTGCCCCGTGGTCGGCAGCTCCAGATTAAATGGTTTGAGAACACGCACGAAACTCGTCGGCCATAATGGGTTATAAACAATCAAATAGTGAACACTACCGATACAAATTACTGGGTCACGACTGGGTTGACACTCATCACAATAGTCTCGCAAGACCGCCATTCGACCCTATTGGTATAATCGATCTATACTTAATATGAACTAAACTAACATTCTATTAAGGGCTCAAACTTTAGAGAGCAAGTACAAAGACAATAAGTACATTTGTATAACAGTTCACTTTCAATAGTCATGCAATTTTATATGCAAACATTTTATAATCGCTTCAAATCATTAAAAATAATCTTAATATGTTTTTCTTATGCATTTAGAACAAGCATTTCAAATATTGAACGGCAATAAAGAAATATGTAACAAACATGCAAAACTTGAAACGAGGAATAGATTGGCAGAACAAACCCAAAATCTTTTTGTACTTTGATTCCAATCCTTGGAATCTCAATCTCAGCTATTTTCTCCCTGTCAGCCCCTATTCCAAACCATTAAAGAATAATATTATTCATGCGCACTAGTAGTTTAGAATTACTTTCTGAGTTTAATATGAGTTCCACTCAACAAGCTATATATATGGACTACACCAATGGTCTTTCCATGTAGTCCAAGAACACCCAAACCTGAAGTTCGACGAAGGCGAGCTTACGACCAAGTTGGAGGTCATACATAGTCACAATTCCAAATGAAATGACCGACTGAGCTGACCTGACCTCGGTAAACCTGTCCGACACTTATTTGATTATATTCTATCCTCCTCAGTATATGAATGAATTCCTTATCCAATGGCTTCCATAGAGTCCAAGAACAATCTGAACGGAAATGACTAAAGGCTACACCAAGTCGAGGCCAGCATATAGTTAAACTGCACGAGCCGACCGGGACCGGTCGCTGGCTGTGATGAGGTCTACAGCCGTCCTCCTCGCTGACCTCTACAAAGACGATACCGGGCCGACCTCGTTGCATGAGTGACACCACCTCTACAAGTGACGAGTCTCAGCCGACCTCCACCGCATGGAGGCCCATGACTCCACCGCATGAGAGGTCTCCGTCGACTCTATAGAATGAGGTCCGACCTCCACCGGCATGAGGTCCCGCTGATCTTCCACTCGCATGAGGTCCACGACTTCATTGCACGAGGTATGCTTGACCTTCACAGGATGAGAGGTCCGCTCACTGTAACGACCTCAAAGAAAGGACCAACTTGGTCTACAGAGGTCCGAATTGAGAAATTCAAAATCCTAACATCAAGTTCATTGATGTGGCTACAATTTACTAGAAGGACTCACTACCAAATTTCCTTCACTTCGTACCCAAAAATCAGCTCTAAGGTCCGCTAGCAAAGACTACCACAATGTGTATCTCCCATGGTATTTAAAATATAATCAAAGATTCCCCAAGGCAAGATAACCACCACACAACCCTTAGGTAGGAAATAACCAAAGTAGGAGAAAACCCACCTCTCGAGCTTGCCAAACTCCCATCTCGCCTCTACTGCAGCCTCTCACACGAGGAAGACTTTCCCTCTTAGTTCCTGCTTCGAAACCTATGGTCCGATTATTGTTGGGAATCTAGAGAGAAGTAGAGTTTCTCACTCTAAAACACCTCCTTTCTCTCGTTCTTCCTTTTTTTTTTACGGATCACCCTTAATCGTATGCGAAAAGCGAGGAAGCTTCCTCCCTTCTACATGCCATATCATTTCGATTTTTTCTTCTTTTTTCTTTTATTTATTTTTATATTTAGGTCCCTCCATTTCTATCATTCTTCATTTAAGTCTCCTATTATTTTCCCTTACTCATTTATTTTCTCCTAATTCTTCACTTAGAGCATATAAACTCATTTTACAATTGACCTTAGGTCCCCATTTTACAATTTCCATATTTTCTCTTTTTCACTTGGTTATTTCATATTCAATAATCATTTAATCAATATTCATCTAAATAATTCTTTAAAAAATACCTAAGTCAGTCTCAATTATACCCTGAATATAGGATTATATTTTATTATAAAATTCTAGTGGTGTTTTTGGGGCGCATAACTCTGCCTCCTATGCCCCTCTGTCCCTCCCAGGCTCCTCACCACCATGCCCACTGCCCATTCAGATATTGTTGGGCCGAGCACTTCCGCACAAATTCTCAAGTAGTCTTATCACCATCTCCACCCGGACTTTTTTTATTATCATGGATGCAACCAAGACATTCCTCCGCCACACGAAGATCATTTCCGCGACGCCCATGCAACCCTAGCGGATAAGATGACTCGCACTAAGGCTGCATTGCTCAAACCAGCGCCATACTGGCATAGAATCAAGCCATCCTCATGCAGATCCAAAGTCACCTGGGTCTCTAATGATCTCCCCAGATGTACCGCCAGCCTTTTCCGCTTCTTACTCCAAAGAGACTTCAAACTCTCCTCCACCAACCCCCGCAGCTCGATGTGCTAGCAAATGCAATAGCTTGCGTACCATTTCGCCAAAGAAGACTCACTCGCCCAAGCCGAGGACGCCTTCATCGGCCATCGACCATTAGCGCTTAAAAAGTGCTATTTTAAACCCCGTGTTTATTTAAGGTTTCAGCACTTTTTATCAATCAAGCAGCAATTAACCCAATTTGCACATTAAGGTCCCTACTATTCTACTGATCGCATTTTGTAGCTAATTTTGTAGTTTTTGTAAGCTATTTATACCGAAATTGTAGAGTCAATCCAAGAGCGAAGAATTAGAGCCGAACTCAGCATTGTAGATCAGAAACCAGAAGGAAAGAAGAGTAGAAAATACAATGAAATTGGAGCACCGTAGGAATTTCGCAGCATCTTGTGAAAATTGCTTCCTACCACTGCCACTGTTCACCATTTTGCCACTGTTCATCCCCGCCTCGCACCCTCGCGCCCATTTGAAGTTTTGCCTGCTCCTCTCTGATTCTTCCCATTTTGTCCTTATAATGCTTAAATGCTTTTGTTGATTTTGCAATTTTGCTTTTCTTAGCGGCTATATAAGCCATTTGTATACACCAAATGGGATTTTTTTTTCTGCCTAGTGAAAACTCGCGCGAAGAGCTCCAAGCTCGCTTTCTCTCCCATTTTCTCTCTCATTTTTTCCATTTTTTCCCGCATTGCCAAACACCCGAGGATGACAACTCATGGATGATTTGGCTAAACCCCTCCATCCTGAAGATGGTGGCTACTGGATACTTCAGTTTTGAGGTAAAATGACTGCTCTCCTCAGATCACTGCAAACATTTATGGGTATTGTTCCCGCCTCACAATAGGTTTAAATATCTTAAATATACCCTGATTAACCTGTATTTGGCAAGCTTTTGGGTTCAGTGGATGCTTATTGCTAGATCCAATGATATCCGATTAGTTGCCCTCTATTAGTTACTGTAGGGTAAGTTTAGGAGGCATGTTCTCACTGTCTGGGAGCATTTATGCTCATTAAATGCCATTTTCCAAAAGGGAAAAATGATAGGGTCTAGTCTTTAAAGATAAATGAAGATCTGGTTTGGGAAATGACTATAGGTCATCCTCCCCAACGCGAGGAAAAGGACCCGAGAACTTCTCATTTACCGTAGGACCTCAAACCTAGTAGCCCGATGCTTTAAGGAGTTCTTTTTCTTATTTTATTTCATTTTTGTTTTCGGGCCTAAACATTCACCTCCACTGCTTTACATAAAACCTAAATCCAAATTAAAACACCATTTTCAATAATCTGAGTCATTTGTTCGAAGAAAACCCATCCTCGAGTTTCGACTTTAAACCACTATACTCAGTAAAGAGCTTGGCCAAATAGTAGGAGCTTTAGGATATAAATTTTGTTGGATTCCGCATACCATCAAAATGAATCAAATGGTGTCGCTTTCCTGGATGGTGCCTTAGCTGCAAGTGAGAAATTTCGCCGCGAAATTGCAGACCCTACACTGCTTCCTCAAGGAATTTTGCAACCTGCGAAATTTCGCAACTTACGAAATTTCGCAATTCGCAGGTTGCGAAATTTCGCAAGGTTGCGAAATTTCGCAATCTTCATAGCCCCACTATTACTTATACATAAAGGTTTGTTTGTTGTTGGTTTTTTGTCACAAGCAAACGCACAATTCGCTTTTTGTCTTTTATTATATATATATATATATATATATATATATATATATATATATATATATATATATATATATATTATTTATTTATTTATAAAAACATTTGGTAAAAAAAAAAAAAATCACACGGTTGTGCAATTCTTACAACCTGCTGCACCCTATTCTTGTTTTCGCTTCTATAACTTTTCTATCTCGAACTCCGTTTAGGAGTTTTGATACCGTTGAAATCTTAGAGAGTTTAGAATCCAAATATAGCTAGAAGAACACTTTCAAATTATTATGAAGGTGTACTCTTAAAATTCTCCAACTTGTCACTTTTTCCTCACTTTTTTTCTTCTAACTTGTTTATTTGAAGCCCAAACGGAGTGAATAAGGTGTCGATGGAAAGCTTGTGAAATATACTATCCAACAGCGAATACATTTCATCAAGGAGATAGCACTTCCTTCTCTAACTTTCCAATCTAAGCCCCATTGCGGACAATGCGACTTTTGGTTAGGGGGAGAGTTAGCGAAGGAAGTGACATTTATTTATGCTTTTGTTACTATTTTGAGCAAGCCCATTTTGTGATGTTCAGTGGCTTGCTGGTTTTCCTTTGTGAAGCCGTTATACTTATACAACTTACTTTTTTTCACCTCAAAAAACAGACCCATTTTTTTTGTGGTTTCGCTTAGCTTGCGCTTGAAAATTGAAACATTGTCCAATTCTATTGATGTTA
The DNA here is from genome assembly GCA_016808115.1 of Tetrastigma voinierianum. Taxonomy (NCBI): domain Eukaryota; kingdom Viridiplantae; phylum Streptophyta; class Magnoliopsida; order Vitales; family Vitaceae; genus Tetrastigma; species Tetrastigma voinierianum. The sequence goes on from JAEQBH010004090.1 coordinate 12,927, forward strand.
GATTGGTTCCATGCCTGGTTGAGTGGATGATAAGTTGAACTCTTATTACTTTCGACCCTTTTTCTTCCACCTTTAGCTAACCACACACTGTGCACATCAGGTTTCTTCAATAAGTCGAAAAACTACCTGACCTCCTAGACTTTGCAAAACCTACCCTAGTTTCGTTGACTACCTTTAATAGGTTAAGGACCCCCATGAAAAGAAGGCCAATGTGTCTTTCAAAAAAAAAAAAAAAGAGAGAAAAAAAAAACAAAAAGAAAAAGAAAAAGAAGAAAATAGCAACGTTTTGCCTCAAAACCCAAGCATGGTCCGATGGGTATATGGCGAAAGTCTTTAGCCTGAGGCCTAAACCACTGGGTCGGGTTAACTAATTCTGCAAGGCTCGCTACACGGGGTGGATAGGTGAGGTTTAGCAAGTTATAGGTACTGGAGTTTCGAAATCATTCAAGTCCTGGGCGAAACCCAAAGAGTTAGTGGTCGAAGATCCTATGACTCGTGCCCTAAGCCTTAATTGGTTGGGAGCCTATCAATAGATCCCCGTTACATGGACTTTTGGTGGAGTCGACTCAGCATTGCACCCCTACAACACAAAAAGAGCAGGAATAAGAGGTCCCGATCTATTTAAGTTGGTTAGTGTCCTAGGTGGCGACAAAGAGTTTAGTTTCGGGGGAGAGTGCAGCTTAGCGCTTTATTGTCAGAACTCCATCAAACAAACACTTAGGTTTTGAAGTCTGCTGATTCACTCAAGAATGAGGCTCTTTGATACACCAATTTTGTATGATATTCATTCGAGATAGTTATTGGGCAAGGGTTTCAGTGATTCTCATCGAGGGTTGTGCATTACTCATTCACAACCTTTTGAAATACCATTTTGCGGAACATCATTTTGTTATCGCTTTATATGCTATTTCTTTCTTCTTTCATTGCTAAGGACTAGCAATGTGTAGGTTTGGGGTGTGGGATTAGTGCCTAAAAAGTTCTATTTTGAACCCGTTTATTTAAGGTTTTGAGTACTTTTGTGTACTAATCAAGGTAATTAACCCAATTTGTACATTAAGGTCCCTACTATTCTACCTACTGCATTTTACGGCTAATTTTGTAGTTTTAAGCTATTTATGCCGAAATTGTCGAGTCAACTAAGAGCGAAGAATTTGTTTCAACTCAAGATTTACAGATTAGAAACTGTAGCTGGAAAGAAGAGCAGAAAATACAATGAAATTGGAGCACCGTAGGAATTTTGCAGGGTTGCGAAAATTTCGCAGCATCCTGAGAAAATTGCTTCCTGCCACTGCCACTGTTCACCATTTTGCCACTGTTCATCCTGCCTTATTGAATTCCTCCTACCCATTTGAAGTTTTGCCTTTTTGTTCCTCTTTTGATTTCTTCCCATTTTGTCCTCAGAATAGCTTAAATGCTGCTGATTTTGGTAATTTTGCTTGTCTTAGTGGCTATATAAGCCATTTGTATACACTATAAAAGGGGACTTTTTTGGTCTAGTGAAAAACTTTTTGCGCGAAGAGCTCCAGTTTTCCAACTTTTCTTCTTCTCTCCCATTTTCTCTCATTTTCTTCCATTTTCCCGGCTGCCAAACACCCCTTGAGGATGATAACTCAAGGGATAGTTGGGTAAAACCCCTCCATCCTTGAAGAGAAGGGCTACTGGATACCAGTTTTAAGGTAAAATGACTGTTCTCTAGTATTTAATGCAAGCATTTATGGGTATTTATGTCTCTGCTTCTCACAATAGGTTTAAATCTCTTAAATATACTCATGATTAACTCAGATTGGGTAAGCTGGGTTCGTGATGCTTATTGTTAGATCCAAATGATAGTCCATTAGTCACGCCTCATTAGTTACCGTAGGTGTTTAGAGGCATGGTGCCACCGTCTAGAGCATTTATGCTCATTAAATGCCATTTTCCAAAAGGGAAAATGATGTGGTCTAGTCTTTAGTAAAGCAAATGAAGATCCTGCTCAGAAATGACTATAGGTCATCCTCCCAACACGAGGAAAGACCCGAGTACTTCATTTACCGTAGGACCTCAAACCCAGTAGTCCAATGCTTCAAGGAGTTCTTTTTTCTTATTTTATTTCGTTTATTTTCGCCTAAACATTCACCCCACTGCTTTTACAAACCCTAAATCCAAATTGAAAAACACCATTTTCAATCAACTGTGAGTCATTTGTACGAAGAAAACCTATCCCTGAGTTCGACCCTAGACCACTATATCAAGCAAAGAGTTTCACACAAACAGTAGGAGCTTTGTGGGATATAAATTTTGTCGGATTCTACATACCTATCAAGATGAATCATTCACCCAGGAGGTAGCACTTCCTCCACTACCTTCCAATCCACACCCCATTGCGAGAATGGTACACTTGGTTAGGGGAGAATTAGTGAAGGAAGTGATTTTCTCTTATACCAGATATCAGCTTGTTTTGTACACTTTTCGACCTACTCCGCATGTAAGCAAAGCCCATTTCAGATGTTTAGTGGCTTGCTTTTTCCTTGAAAGCCGTTTTGAAAAGCTGAAATTTAGTGATACACACTCGTTATACATATCTATTAGCCTAATTCTTAACTCATTTGCAACATTTTTGCCCCAATTTTATTTTATTTTATTTTATTTTTGTGGTTTTGCCTATCCTTTAAGTTAAGAAATTGAAACACTGCCCAATGCCATTGATACTAGATTAGTTCCATGCATGATTAAGTGGTTGGTTAGTTAAGTCCCCGATATTCAATCTCTTTCTTCCACCTTCACTAGCCACAATAATCGTGCACACACGCTCTCCGTAATAACCCGAGAAACCGCATAACTCCCCTGGTCAGGTAAACTCACCCGTAGTTTCACTGACCACCTCGTAAAAGTGGTTATGGTTCCTTTGGGAATAGAAGGCCAATGTGTCCTCCAAAATAAAAGAAGAGAAAAAGAAAAAGAAAAGAAAAAGAAAAAGAAGAAATGATAAGAGAAAAGCCATGACGCTTTACCTTGAAACCCGAGCACAGTCCGAGGGGTTTACGACGAAAGTCTTTAAAGCCTGGGTGGCCCTTAAGCCTTAGTCAGTCGGGAGCCACCGACTTAGTGCTCGCTACACGGGTGGACGGGGTGAGGTTTAGCGAGTCGAGGTGCTGGAATTTCGACCATTCGAGTCCCGGTGAAACCCGAGGATTAGTGGTCGAGAGATCCTCATGACTGATGCCCTAAGCCTTAGTTGGTCAGGAGTCATCATTGGACCCTCGCACCTGACTTTGTGAGGTCGATTTCTCAAGATTGCATCCTACGACAAAAAGAAATATGACAAAAAGAGTGGAACCATTTATCAGGTTGGTCAAGGTGCAGACTTGCAAGAATCCTGGTTGGGGAGAGCATGAGCAGTGTTATCTGGAAAACTGACACATAAACACTTAAATTCTATGAAGTTTCCATGTCGATTCCTCGATAGATACTCTTCTGAAACTTGGTCCTGTATGGCATTTATTCTCCCAAGTTGGTTATTGTGTAGGGTCTCAATCATTCACACTGAGGGGAGGGCATTACTTATCCATACGCTTTTTGAAAATCCCATCCCCTCAGATTAGCATAACTTATCCGGCTTCTTCCTTCTTTTTTGTCATTGCTATGGACCAGCAATGTGTCTAGTTGGGAGTGATTAGGCCCAACAATACTTTAAGCCCCTATCGTAAAGTTTACACTTTTTGTGTGCTAACTCAACTTACAATAACCCAATCGATACACTGGGTTCCGCTATACTATTGATCATATTTTGATATTTTGTAGTTTTGCATACCAATTACACTATACTTTGCGTCGATTCAAATACGATGAACCCGAGCCGAACTCGAAGTCATGCAACCGGCGGCAATTGAGCTTAAAATGCAAGGAGAGAAGAGAAAGAAGGTTTGGCGTTGGTTACAAAATTTCGAGAACTGTTGAATTTTGCAGTCGCCCGCATCGTGGTCGAATCGCTTTTTAACTGTATTTTGTGGCTTGCACCAAATGCCCTAATGTAATTTTTGTTCTTCACACTTTTTTATGTAATTTCCTTGACTCTAAGCATTATATAAGCTCAGTTAAGCTCATGTAACAGGAGTTTTTTAGTCGATCAATAAAAATTAGCGCGAAAGCTTTCAGTTTTCCCACCTGTGCGATTTTCTTTCACTTTCTCTCCCTTTCTCGCATTTTCTTACATACCAACACCCTTTGAGGATGACAACTCAAGGGATGCTTGGCTAAACCTCCCTCATCCTTGAAGAGGAGGGCCATTGGGTTAAAGGTTTGAGGTAATACACTGTCCCCTGTTACCAACATAGGCATCTATTATCATTTATGTTTCTGCATCTCACACGTGGGTTTGAACCCGTGACGCATCCTAAGTGGCTAAGATTGCAAGCTTTCGCTGGCCAGTGGATACTTATCGCGTAGATCCAAAGTGGATGCCAATTAGTTGCCATTTATTAGTTCCTACAGGTTAGATCTAGCGGATGGTTCTAACCGCTTTGAAACATTAATGCGTGAATAAATGTCGATACTATTAGGAAGGAAACTTTTAGGTTTAGTTTTTATAGCTGTAACCCCCTAGATCCCATTCGAAATGACTATAGGTCATCCTCCCTGGCCACGAGGAAAGGACCTGGGAGGACATGCGCTTTACCTTGGGAACCTAAGCCCTGGTCCTAAACTTCAAGGAGTTCTTTACACTTTATTTCTCTAAAATTACGCTTTACAAGCCATCAACTCCACCGGCTTACCAAAATCCAACCAAAGTGAAACACCAATTTCGATCAACCTGTGACTCATTTAGCATGAAGAAACCCCATCTCGAGTTCTACTTGTATTACTATATCGTAGTATCTTTGCTACTTACGTATAGGAACTTGGGGATACAAATTTTGTTGATTCTGGTACACCTACTGTGGCATGAATCACATACTGCTGGGTCAACACACTAGTAGGGGTTCATCACTTGTAGGTTTTGCACTCTGATTTTGTAAATGTAAATGTACAGTTTTTATATATGTATATGTAAATGGGACTCAGGACTATATGTATTGACAGTGTAAACACCACTACGGTGGTAGTTTTATTTTGTATCTTTGTATATGATATCTTGATTCAGCTTAGGCGACTAGCCCACCACCGTCCGAAAAAAGAAAGTAAAGAGTCCCAAAGATAGTTTTCTGCTCGCCTAGGCTGGCCTGGGGGAAGGTGTGTGACACTGAGCAGGAAATTGCTTGTTGAATTTTTGCATGATATTTATAAAAGCTGGAATTTTTGGACTAAGTCTATATTTTTCCGAGGCCAAGTATGACCAGATTTATGGCCAAGAATCATTAATGTGTTATTATTGTAAATCGAATAATATGTTAATGTGTAGTTAAGTGATATATGCAGATAAAATGAAAAAATAATTATACGCATTAAACATAATTTATCCATGACACTTGACATGTAATGTGTGATTTATATGTTGCATGTGACATGTAGCGTACATGTAGCATGATATGACATGCAATGACATTTGCATTGCATTTATACACGGGGCATCGCATGACATGGGTGTGAGTGCATGGAAATGATCGACCTTGTGTTTGGGGTTCGATGGTACATCAAGAATGCAAATGATTCTCAAAGATTGTCCACTATATAATCGTGAAAGCATGTCCCTACTGTGAGAAAAAGTAGTTTTTGTGAGATTGTCCATGTGATTTCTGAGAGACTCACCAAAGTACGTATTGAGATCGTCCACGCATTCGAAGGCTAACTAAAGTACTGATCGGAGATTGTCCATACTATATTTCGGAGACTGTCCAATAAAAAAATAAAACAAAGAGATTTTATTTTGGAAAAAGGGTCATGAAGAACCATGATTCTCGCTTCACACTCGCATATGCAATGTGTGAGGGAATCGTTGAGGACCCGTGGGAGCCAGTCAAGATCGGGTCGCATCTTATTCACATGTGCATTTAGGTGTGTGATTGTAATTCCAGATTGTGATGCTGCACTAAGTTTCAGAAGAAATTCAGATGAGATATATCCATCGGGCTTGTCACCCCATCATGTGATCATCCTTTAGATACACGAGGATCTATTAATCTTCAAGACCATGAGTATAAAGAGGGTTTGGTTTTGGCCTTGAACACTATGTTTGTAAAATATATTGGGACAATATGTTTTAATATGTTTTAACTTGTAAAAAAGTTGTATATCAAACTCTTGTATAATAATATGAGAAGTTGTATACATTTACAAAAAAAAATATAGAGAAATGAGTCTTTGTGGAATGATTGACCGTGGACATTAACGTCCGACTACCATGAATATCTGTGGATTGATGGGTTATTAACCGAACCCTCGAGTTGGATCTTCATAAGAAAAGAAAACGCATTTTATTTTCATGGCAATATAACAAGCAAATACTAGAAAGATGATTTTCCGTTTTCAAAACCCATTAATCCAATTTTCATGGCTGGAATTAGTGTCCATCGAATAAATAAATAACAAAAAAAAAATTCAAAAATTAAGATTTGATAGCTATTCACGTCGTAAGCATCTTGGATAATGTCTTTATTTATTATTATTATTATTTTTAAATCAAAAGAATGTCTCGTACCAACTACCAAGCATGGATGTGATTCTCATCACATTTATGAGCATTAAAATAATATATATATATATATATATATATATATATATATGTATATATATATACTATTTCTACCGTAAAACGGACCTGTACACTAAACATATTTTCATATATATATATATACTATTTCTACCGTAAAAACGGACCCGTACACTAAACATATTTTTTATATATATATATACTATTTCTACCGTAAAAACGGACCCGTACACTAAACATATTTTATTTTATTTTATTTTTCAAAATTAATTGAAACAAAACGATCTTTTCAAAATTTCTACCGTAAAATGGACCTGCACATCTAACATATTTTATTTTATTTTATTTTTCAAAATTAATTGAAACAAAACGATCTTTTCAAAAATTTCCACATAGTTTCGATATATCAACCAAAAGAAAGATAAATCAGGAATTAATAAAACGTAGAAACCAGGAACAACGGAAAAAATACGAACCAAACCCAAAAATACAAAAAAATAAAATTGACAGCTTCAATATGAATTAAAATGGCTTTGATACTAATTGTTAAATTATTTTATAAAAACCTAGAATATTTATTGATCTAAAAAACAATTGATCAATAATCAAATGATCTAATAAATAAATTATAAAATAATAACTTTATTCAAACAATGAAGTATATCAATTCATATTGGATAAAAAACATACATAGATCAGGAATTATTGGCTGTCATTAGTCTCCCAAATTTGCAAAGAACAAAATCAAAGAAATACTAGTGTTGAAAATAGTTTTTTCCTTATCTCATGTTCTATCAAACCCTTGTACAATTTTAGGGTTCTATGTACTTATATGTATAGAGCATAAGGAGATAATTGGGTTTTGGTCCAATAGGCATACCAAAGCAAAAGAGAGAATAGAACCATGGACCTATAGCCAATTAATATTAAACCATCCCATAAATGACCCATAATTAACATTTATAATTATACAATTAAAATTGTAATATGATTATGCTTAGTACATAATTAATAAATTAATCTAACAAAAAAGACTTAGGTGAGGATTCTAAATAGTGCTTAATAAGAATAAGTATTTAGTTGTATTTTTTAAACAAAATCAATCTTTTAATTTTTATCTAAATTTTGAAAAAATAAATATTTAAATAAAATTTTAAAAATACATATATATTTATTTAATTAGCATGAAATAAATCATGAGAGTTTTAATTGAATCATAAAGTACACGATTTTCTTATATTTGAAAGTCTAAATTTTTCTTAAAAGAAAAACATTAAGAAAAAAGCAAAAAACCAAATATTTTGCATTTTTCTATTCAATTGAAAATTTCAAAATTTCAGCAAGTCATGAAAAAAGTTAAAATCAACGGACTGAATGCTGAAAGCAAAACAAAAAAAAAAACAATCCCTGCCTAACATGAAATAAATCATGAGAGTTTTAATTGAATCATAAAGTACACAATTTTCTTATATTTGAAAGTCTAAATTTTCTTAAAAGAAACATTAAGAAAAAAGCAAACCAAATATTTTGCATTTTTCTATTCAATTGTACCCCAAATTTCAGCAAGTCATGAAAAAGTTAAATCAAAGGACTGGAATGCTGAAAGCAAAAGAATGAAAAACAAACCCCGCCTTAGGAAAACGACTTTCTTACCCTTAGTTGTCTATTAGAAAATCTCAAAAAAAAAAAAAAAAACTATTTAGAAACATACATACGTGTACACATGGTTTAATCCTTATATTGATTAGTTTTTTTTTTTTTGAAAGGTTATATTGATTAGTTAAAATAAATAAAATGGAAATAAAGTAACAAGGAAATATAATATATCTAATTTAATTCCATTTTTATTTTCCTTATATTTTTCTCTATGTTTTCTTTCCTTTGACATTTTCATTGATTTTTTGGGAAACAAACAAACATAGCCTAAACTCAAAGGTTTATCATTATTTTTAACAAAATCTTGGACCATTGTTTTCTATTTAAAAGTTAAAATAAAGTTGAAAAAAGTAGGAATTTTTTTTTTCAAACCAACTCTTGTAAAGCCGCCTTGGTATGATTTAAGTTAGTATTTATTTGTGTAATGATAATATAACTTTATCAATAAAATGAAAATATTTGCATAACATATTTAAAAAAAAAATTATTATGATCAATAATTAATTATTATTATTATTCTTAAAAAATAATTATTATATTTATTTATTTTATAAAACTAAAACAAAATATATAAAATTAATAATTTTAAAAATTATAGATCGATGAATCCAAAATTGAATATTCCGTGTTTTAAAAATATTTTGAAATATTATTAATGGATTTTAAAAGGTTTTCAAATATTTTATGCATAATCTAGAAAATAACTTTTTCTATAGAAGAAAATTTAAAAAATTTAGAAATAAGTTATTCAAAAATAAAAAAACAAATAGTTTAAAGTCTGAAAGCTAAAAAAACAAACGCCTCTTAGTCAAAGTTGTATAAAAAAGCGAACAATATCAAAATCACCCATTTCTTTTCCCCCCATAATTATAATTGAATTATTTTTTCCTCCTAATCTTCCTTAAGCTTCACAATTTAAGAGGGACTCATTAATTCATCAAACTTATCCCTTTGAAAAAGGTTTTCAATTATTGATCTAAGTTCTTTATAAGAATTAGTTAGGATGACATGATTGGTAAAATCTATTAATTATCAAACTCATGTCAAATGTAACAATTCTGTATTCTTTCCTTTAATAAACCTCTATTATTTGTAGGAACTAATAATTCATATTGGAAATATATGGATGATTTCCTCTCAAATCCAAGCAATTATAACATTTTAGGATATCATTAGGAATGTTACCTCATATTTCAAATGAAATTGTCATTATAATGGTCATTCCAAAACCTAGCCAAGAACATGATGAGCTTGACAAAAGGGAAGTTAAACTTAAATGTTTTTTTTTTTTTACTTAATATTGAATAGAACTTTGGTTTTAAATAATGTTAAGTAGGATTAAGTAATTAGTTGTTTGTTCTTTTTAAAAAAATCAAAAATGTAATTTTTATCTAAATTTTGAGATAATAGTTATTAAATAAAAATTTTAAAATATATATAGATTTTATTAATTAAAGATAAAATACTATGAGAGTTTCAATTGGATCATGATCTTCATGTTTCAATATTTAATTTTTTCTTACCAGAGAAAATATTTCAAAAAAATATTAAGAAAGTCAAAAGGCCAAATATTTGGCTTTTTTTCTTTTTAGCAAAAAATTTCAAAAATGAGTAATAAGTCATCAAAAAAGTAAAAAAAAAAACAAACTGACTGGATGCTAAAAGCTATTTTAAATAGCTTTTAGCAAAAAGCTACAAAACAAACGTCACCAATGTAAGACTATTCAATATTTACGTTTTACAATGGATGGTAACTAGTATGCCTTTGTATCTGCCAATTTAATTCATTAAGGACATACGAACACTTTTATTAAATAACTCGTAAATGAATAAATCATATTAAATAATTTAATATGAAAAATTAAATAATTCATATTAAATAATTTATTATTATTATTATTATTGTTATGAAATATTTGGTTAGAAAACATCCAATAACCAAAGAAAAAGTCTTCAGTTATTACATGATGATATTTGCAGACTGATCAAGCCCATCAGAACAAAGAAAAAGTATTACTACTTTATCGATGATCTCGCAGAAAACATGGGTTTTCTTTTTGATAAAAGATTTAAGATTCGTGTGGAAAATGAGACAAACACACCAATTCAGGCCTTGTGAACTGATTGAGGAGGAGAGATTACATCACAATAATTTAATAACTTTTGTGATGTAAATGGTATACAGAGACAATTGACAACTACATACACACCGCAACAAAATGGAGTCGTTGAATGAAAGAATAGAACCATTATGAATATGGTACGAAGCATGATTTCAGAAAAAGAAAGTCCCAAAAACTGTGAAAAGCCGAGTCAATTTGAACTTTTTCAAACCAAAGGTCAAAAGTGATGGATTACCACTAAGGCAATGTGCTGAAACCTAAAATTTTTCTAGATCTCGATGACCTAAACGAACCTCACTGTTGAATCTGCCTGCGAAATCTAGTTGCCCAGATGAACTTTATCGAATTTCGAGACTGACTAAGGTACTTCGAGGCTAAACTGATCAATGGCAGGACAAGCAGCAGGTGCAACATGGCATCATGACTATAAATAAGCCGCCATGTGGGTGGAAAATGCCACATATTAAATTGCATGGCAACCAGGCCACATGGGAAGGTGGAATGGATAGGAAGGTGACACATGGAAACCATGTGTCACTAAAATGGAGAATGAAAAAAAAAAAAAAGGAAAGATAATTCTATCAAATGGAAAAAAATGTGATCAATTCGTAGAGGAGGAGCAAAATGGAAAGGAAAGGAAGGAGAGAAAAGAAAAGGAAAAAAAAAGAAAGGAAAGAAAGAAAGAAAGAAAAGAAAGAGAGAAAGGAGAAGAAGAAAAGGAGTTAGGTGTAATGTGATTGGGACTCCAGACCGCAAGAGTGTACAACCCTCCTCCGAGCTTACTCCTTTCTATATCGTGTTAAGGCTTGATTTGAGGCCTCAGTGGATTCAGTTGTGGCATCAGGCGCAACCGGCTTTAGAAATCTAGTGGCCATGACCAATCCGTGATATGCTTCTGATATGTGTTGATCCTAATGAGGGGAAATTTCTGGGTTACCTATGTGTAGCCTTGGTTTATAGCCTGGGCATGGCTGAACGTATAGCCTTCCTGGTAAGGCAATCCCTGGGGCCGAACCTGACTTTTAGCGGCCTACGCATGCCGGATTGTGTGCTGATTTTTGTATGATTACGGTCTTTACTTTACACCATGAAGGCCTGGCTGAGGCCTCAGGTGAAATGCTTTGTAAGCATCAAATTATGCCACACCCGGCTGGGAAATCCGTGATGGCCATACTGAAACTGTGGCGTATTCGATGGTGTCTATCAGGAAGTTGATCAAAGATGAACTGGCACGCATTTCGCTTAAATTTCGGTGTTCTTAATAGCTAAAATGCATGATCTGGGCGCCTTTTCATTATTACGCTAATCCCTCATATTATTCTATAGAATATGGCGATTTTGGAATCAAAAGGGCAGCTAAAAGATAGAAAACAGAAAGGTATAAGAATGACGAAAAGGCACCACAGTGTTACGTGTCTGCCATCGCGGGGGCTATCCTTCCCCCACGGAGAAGCAAAGCCTTCGCAAGAATAAACCAAAAGCCTAAAATCAAAGGCCTCTTGCCCACTAAGAGCCACATTCGCTACTTCATTAAAGAGAGGTTCTCTTTCCATTACTGAACTCGAAAAACTCCTAGCTCGGGGCTGGGCCATTGATGGCCCGCCTCGAGGTATAAAAAGGGAGTAATTTCGCGTAAAAGGGGGGATTGACCGAGAAGAAGGAGATACAAAGCAGAGATCAATAGAGCCGGATTCGGTGAAAGATCGCGAAGACGGAGTTCAGAAATTTTATTCAACCCACTTCATGATTCGAATTCTTCAATCTGTAATGAATAATATGATGAACTAATTTCTTTCTAGTGGTTTTGCCAACCTAACTACGGTTTGATGATCGATTTTCGCTCGCTTATTTGATTATTAATATGAGTTCATGTTTGCTTTAATTCTGGAGTTTAATTACATGTTGTTCAAGCCAACCGTGACATGCTAAAGTCGGAGTTTGAGATCCGTAGAAGATAATTCTTGTGGACACGGTTAAAGCAACACTTCCTTAGTCGAAGAATGTAGATATTCCAGATCGCAAGTGTGGCACTAGTGGTTTGCACATTTAGTTTTAGCCGAGGGCCGAGGCGTGAGATGCAATACACCCCACTGGCGAGATAGGCAAATATATCTCAAGAGAGAATATCTTGTAGGAAAGATCAACCCGCCAACATAACTCGTATGAATACTTCAATAAGCCCTTAATTGAATTGACATCTATCAAGTGTGGCAGAGACTAAGAAACCCTGTGTTTCACAAGAGATTCAACACACTCAATTCTAAGATTTTGTTAATTCTAATAATCTAGTCATAATTCACTCTAGGATTAGATCCAAATATTGCCGAAGTCATTAAATCAATAGTCAACGCACTTCTCTTCGAGGGAATGACACTTGACTAACCACTACACTAATGCCAACCTCGACGTGTGCACCACGCACACCTGCAGCCATGCTTTCCCAATTAATTTCTACACACTCACCATCGGCCAATCAAGTTTTTGGCGCCATTACCGGGGAGAAGTTTAGTATTGATATTGACAACCGTGACATAGATAAGAGACTTTGGATCAATATCGCTTAGCTCTTTTCCTACTTCGATCATTTTTTTACTTTATTCCCTTGCTTACGTGTTCATCTTTTATTGCACCAGGCTTGATTTGCTTCGTTTCTATCTCAGATTACAAGAAAGTATTTAGAGTGCATGCAAAGACAAGGGCATAGGAAACTGCTTCCATTTGATCCTGAACCAGAATGGACACTATATCGATTACGTAGAAAGACCCACGTAACTTAGCCTGAAATCATGCAGAATCAAGTAGATGCAGGACTTATTCATGATGGGGATGAACCACAAGTGGAACAAAATCGGTTTAACTATAGAAATCCGGCCACTACACCTTCGCTTAGCTTGATAACTACGTATATTCTACTGAGGAGCTCGCTAGCTAAACGGCACTGTTCACAATTTATACGCCGAATCACCCATAAGCAAGCGAACAACTTTGGAAATTAAAGGGGAGGGGACATTGCAAATGCTCCACAATATACACCACGGGCTAATGAAGCGAGAATCCGAATGCACATTTGACCAAATTTTATTGGAAGTCCGCGGACACAAATTCATATAATGGGGTAACCGAAGAAGCTCTCAGACTGTTGCTATTCCCATTATCACTTAGCGATCGGGCTAAACACTAGTTTACCAGCTAACCTCTAGACTCCATCGCCTCATGGAATGACTTGGTGCAGAAATTTCTGACCAAAATTTTCCCACCCTTGAAGATAGCTCAATTGGTGCAAGAAATTAATACATTTAGGCAATTTGAGGGGGAGAACCTAGCTAAGGCTTGGGAGAGATTTCATGAGCTATTGAGAAGGTGTCCACATCACAGATTGACTAAGTGGATGCAGGTGCATACGTTCTACAACAGTCTAAGCGACTCATCTAGGACAATCATTGATGCTTCAACGGGAGGTGCTTTGATGAAGAAACCGGCTGCATCGCTTCCATGAGACTTGAGGATACAACTACCAACACTAATCAGTGGCCTAGAGATAGATCATCACCTAAGAAATCCTTAGCAGGAGCAGACACAGAGATTCTCAATAACCTGGTAAACCATGTCACCCGTTAACTAAACAGCTGCAGAAGCAACAAGGTACAATAAATTTTATTTAGAGTAATTAGTAGAAATTTAGAATCTCGCGTGTGGATAAAGACAAGATTTATGGAGTGTCACAGGTTATGACAAGTAGAAAGGTGCTCAATATGTGAATCAGCAGAATCAACCACAGGAAGGGCAGTATGGGGTAAATGCATATCAAAATAGTTACTCGTAATCGAGTGACCGTAGTCGTGATAGAGAGGTAACCAATGTAATCGAACAATCACTAGGCCGAGGAATAAATAACAACATGCCACCACCCCGAGCGAATGAACCAACCCTTGGGAAGAAAGTAGACTTGGAGCAAGCACTTGCACAGATGATCACCTTGCACACCGTCTTTATGAATGAGACAAAGGCGAATTTGCTAATCCGTAATCACCCACCTGAACAATCAGCAAAGTATACTGAGAAACTTAGGAGGTAAACAAATAAATGGCCAATTTGTTACCCGAGAGGCAATCTGGGAGCATTACCGAGTAATTTTGAGGTGAACTCGAGGCGAGAAGGTAACAAACAGGTAAAAGCAGTAACATTAAGGAGTGGCAAAGAACTAGCAAGATCGTGGCAACCACCAAGGTTGGGAGGTAGAGATAGTTAAGTAATCCAAATTCTAGCTGTATTGACAAGTAGTAGGGGAACAACCCCATCAGAAAAAGTTGGGTGAAAAAGAAACAAAGGCTAAGGGTTGACCAAACATGACTGAACCTACTATCCCAATCCTGCACCCGTATTCGAAAAGAGCAAATCGATAAGCAATCACCAAATTTGGAGGTGTTTAAGAAACTCCACATAAACATTCCATTTGCCGATGCATTAGAGCAGATGCCCAGCTATGTGAAATTCATGAAAGAAAAGAAGACTGGGTCGATTTTGAGACAAAGAAACCCTACTAAGGAATGTAAAGGCCATCCTCAGAACAAAAAATGCCACAAAGTCGAAAGACACTCCGCAGTTTTACTATACCGTGCACAATTGGAAATCTATATTCGAAGGCTTTCAGGTGATAAGGGAGCAAGTATTAACCTCATGTCACTATCTATATTCAAACAATCAGATTAGGTGAGGCACGCTCAACCACAACCACACCCAGCCATGTGATAGGTCACTAAACACCCTAGGGGGGATAGAAGACGCTCTCCGGGTCAGCGCGGACAAGTTCGTATTTCCGGCATATTTCATTGTTCTCGATATGGAAGAAGATAAAGAACAATCTATCATACTCGGTAGGCCATTTCTCAAATGATCAAGTGTGGCATTGATTGATGTGCGTATGGAGAACCGAAATTGAGAGCCCTAGAAGACGATCACCTTCATGTATTCCTACCATGAAGTTCCTACATGACTACCCTAACAAAGAAACCTTAGTCCTCCACCCCAAAGAGATCTTGCAAGGCGAAGTGGTAAACTCTCAGGGAAAATCTCGTGTTGCACAATGAGTTGCCCAGAAGATCAAAGCATGGTAGCTAAAATAGTCCAACCGCCTTGAGTAGTGATTTTGAGCACCACAAAGGTGCATTAGCATTCCCTGTTCCTTTAGAATACAACATGGAGATGCAAGATTGTCTAGCTAACGACGTTAAACATAGCGCTTCTTGGGAGGCAACCTAAGCATTGTGAGATTTTCTTTCCCAAACTCAGACATTCCATTCCTCTCGATCGGCTTTTTACGTGAAATTTTTTGTTTTTTCGGGGCATCTTAACCTTAATTACTTTTAATATCTCATGAATCCGAAAGGTAGGGAGCCAAAAACACAGCTGCCCATACTTTCTCTCGTCCGCTGAAAGGCGTACATAAGCCACACGGCAAGGTCGGGATCCACTCTCCCGTACCGCAAGCCCCTTCGCCGCTTATAAGGCTAGGTTTCCTTTCATCAGAGCGGTAACCATGCTTTCTCACACATAGCGCAGTTCGCCATGAGAAGCGATCATATTTCTACTTTAAATACTCACATTGCCATTTTTTTTCCTTCCACTTGTTTTTGCGCAGCCTTTATCTCATGTTTCTTCTCAGGTGGCATTTTTTTCATTTTTGAGCCACAATGACTGTTTATGGCGCTCAAAGAAGACCCATCCCACCAAGCAACACCGTCCACTCCATATCCCATGGGGCACTCCCTCCTGGACGCATTTGCGACAAGCTTAATTTCTGGGAGGTAGGAGCCAGCTTCTACCACGAGTCGCCAGATCCGTTCCTTCGTCTGGTGTGGTTTTCGACTCAATGCGTTTCTTCACTTTACTATCCGACTCGAGGTCAAGTGCATCTCCGTGTGCTCCTCGACTTAAGAGCGGCCTCCCGGCTCATCCGCGAAGTTCTACTCCAACCTTATATTCCGGTCGGCGCATACCTTTCCGTGGTAGTGGGCTCGACTTCGGCGTCAGCCAACAACCACTTCACCGTTTCAGCAAAGGAGGACTGACAATGAGGAGCAATTGTGTTCCATTCAGGGTCACTCAACTCATGCGGGCCCCGACGCAAGAGTCACACATGGCCGTGGCACGGGTGCGGCTGGGTGATGTATGCTAATTGCCGACCAAGGCGAAGTTCACTTACATTTCCATGATAATACACGTCATGCGAAGGCTCAGTGATAATTTTTTATCTATTAAAATTAAACCTTCACCTGACTTTAAAATAAACACTGGGCGATAATACGATCCTCTTGTATGCCATGATCAAGGGACTCAATTCTGATATTGGAGCCATTAATGAATGTGTTGATCGAGACGACTCACAAACGTTGCACTGGTGCCCTGATCCACCCCTCCTTGATCACAGATCTATGCCGATTAGCTGGAGTTCATATGTTAGACTCCGAGCAGCAGGTGCAGCAGCGCCTACCCATTCCACTGTCCAGGGTGAAGTTTGGGAGCCTTGACAAGTCCGATGATGAGACCGATAATGATGTCCCGGTGGCCACACCCAACACGAGCAACCCAGTGGACGGCGACCCTGAGGTCCCCTCTAGTTAGACCCGGGCCCCCACCGCGATCGTATATCCATGTGTACTCACTACCCGCTTCGACGCCCTATCGACGCAGTCAGCAGAGCACCCGCCGCAGCTGAGCCAGGATAAATGGACTCCGATCCGAGCTTCGAGATGGTCAAGTATCCGAAATAACCAAGACTGGGATCACCCGCCACCATTCCACACATCACCACCGCAGCCACCACGAGTGATATATTTTTTAAGGACGTGTTCTTTACCTTTCTGCTTTCTTTTCTTTGTCATTGAGGTTGTGTCTATTTTAAGTTTGGGGTGTGGATGTGGGGTTTCTTAGTTTTATTTTATTGATATGTTAGTTTATTTTTTACTTGGTTTTATTTTGGGTTATTTTATATTCTTGTATGATTAGGTCCATTTTTCTTTTTATATCTTTGTTATTTTGCATATTTTCAACAATTTTTTCTTTTTAGGCGTGTGTTAGGTTGTTTGTACACTCACATGTATGCACATTACATATTAGAAAGATATAGTAGTCTCCCCATAATTTGTACAGTATCACATCACCATTTGAGCATGATGGAAACAAAGGGAGTTGTAGTAATCACTTAAAAACAACCCATGTTCAATGGAGTAAGGACCCCGAGATTGTTTCCCGACAATTGGAATTGCGTTGTGTAAAATCAAGACTAACCATGTATGAGTGCAGCCGCAGATCTCGAGAACTGATTCTAAAGTAGGCTATCACCGCACACACACATGTGATCTTCGGGTATGCTTTGACTCCAGAATCACCATACAAGAATCTTAAGACCTTAGGAAGTGACTTCCTAGTGATGGGACACCTTAGAAAAAAATTGCCTTTAGTGTATATATATATATATATATATATATATATATATATATATATATATATATATACTATATACTCTCTCCTCTTATATATATACCTATGCCGCACACACACACACATAATAGACAATGGGGATCATCGATCGGAATCAGACACAGTCCCTCGGCTTTTCAAAACTATGCCTGAACTTGTGGCGAGAACCATTGACTTCATTGTTCGCTACATGGGATAGAGGATGGATGATCTACATGATCTAGGACCTCGAGGTTTGGTTGAGTGTTTGAGGTGAAGTTTTAGGGGAACTGAATGCTCGATGCCTGCTCAACTGGGTGAGTCTCAATGGATCCCACGCAAGGAACAACCTCCAGTGCTAGTACTCTTCCCGGATTTTTTTCTTGATAAATCCTTAGAAGATGGCGAAGTGAATAACTTGGTGCGTTCCCATCCTTAGTGTTAAGCTATTCTGAATAGGCGAGTTCGATTCAAGTTTGAAATTTTCGGTCGAGCTATGCTGGAATCACACTATAACCGCACTTAGACTCCTTGGAAAGATTATTGAACATTAAAATGGGGTGGACCTACTTGAGTCGGCGGCGAGCAGTCCACGGAGTTCAGAAAGTTAAACAAGTAAGGTAGTCCTTGAATCTCTTGAACTGGTTAATGTGGACTCCTTCATTTGTTATCATATTTTCGGCCCAGTATCGTCATACCCACGTGATTCTTGTGTATCCTGGGTGGAGTCTATTACAGCAGGGACAAGCGAAGCCCAGCGAATTTGGGGGTGTTGGTCGGGATGAATCATGCGTGCATTGATTCAGTCTTGAATTGTTCTTAATAGCTGTCATGATTCACAGTCTTTTCAATTATCATTACATGCTGTCCCTCATATTATATTACATAGAATATGGCGATGTTGGAATCAAAGGGTAGCTAAAAGCCAGAAAAATAGGCCGAAGCGAGATGACGAAAGATGGCATCCTGAGGGTTACCGGGTTCGTAGTTCTGGCAGACCGCCCGCGACAACGAACGAGAAAGTCACGATCAAAGGCGCGCCGGATGCCATTCTTGAAACCACGCCGTCATGGCGACGGGTTCCCTTTCCATTACGGGTACTTGAAAAAACCCTAGCTTTCTAGGCCATTGATGGGCTCGCGTCTCGAGGTATAAAAGGGGAGTAATTTCGAAGCAGAAAAGGAGGATTGGATTGAGAAGAAGAAGGAGATATAAGAGGTAGAGATCAATAGAGCCAGATTCAAGAAATATCGCGACAACGGAGTTTTCTGTAGTTCTTCCTTCAACCTACTTCATGATTCGAATTCTTCAATATAACTATTAGATATTATGATGAACAAATTCTTTTCGAGGGTTTTCAGTACCATACAGTTTGATGGATTGATTTTTTAGTTTTGGCTTGTTGATTTATAATGATTCATTATATTTGGCTCTTCAGTTTATTCCACATGTTGTTTGGATAACGGTATTTTCAAATAGAGTTTGAGATCTAGAGAAGATAATTTTTAGGGACATGGTTAAACATGACTTGGGTGATGCATGGTATTCCCATTTGAGTTGTGTATGAGATTTACGTTAGGCGTTTGGTCGAGGGTTGAGGTAAGAGAATCTGATACACTTTACGTGAATAGGCAAATATCTCGAGAGAGAGAATATCTAGTAGGAAATATCAACCTACCAACACTGCTTCATTATGAATAGCAGTAAACCGCCAAATTGAATTAATGTATATACATTATGGTAGAATGATCAAAACCACCAGGTTTCTCATCATCGTTATAATTTAACACACTCAATTCTAAGCTTTTGGTGCTCTAATCTAGTCATAATTCACTCTAGGATTAGATCCAAATATTGTTAAAAGTCACATTAAATCGATGAATCCAACACACTTCTCTTCGACGAATGACGGCTAACCACTACCTCCCGACAGCTCGGCCCAGCGTGCACTTGTGCTACGGGTTTGCGTTCCCAGTTACTTTACACACACTCACCATTGGCTGATCATTGTTGCTAAATGATGCAAATTAATTTGAGTGGCATGATTCTGATTTATACATATTATAACGACTATAATTTGTGATATATTTGGCATGGTGTTGGGATGGATCATGATAGATATATTATCATGATGTGACATGAAGTATGTGTATAAGCTAAGTAGCATTCAATTATGTAGACTGAAAATTCCAATTTTTGGAAAAAGATTAAAAATAAAATTTTGTTTATTCTCTAGATTTCGGATGGAGAAAATGGATTTCCTTGTTGAGATATTACGAAATCAACTACTGATGATAAGTTTGTTCAAATTAAAACAATTGATTACTCTTATTTACCAGGCTCAGGTTGGGTGCAAGAAAAACAGATGAAAGTCCAATATAACATGCTTGTGTTATGTGTTTCATCAGAATAGAGAGATGATGGAAATGGATGGTAGGATAGTGCCAAATGTCGAAAAATCCAAGCTGAGACAAAATGGGCGTGTTAATTGGGCAATGTGGAAAAGACAAAAAAAAGGAATAGTGTCATCTATAAAAGAAGCCAAAACGTTACAAAGAAGAGAGTGCAGAAGGTAGAAAAATGGTGATTTTAGAAAGTAGAATACTTCTCTCTAGATTTACTGACGTCAAGCTAGATTTAGATTAATAAGGTGGGGAAAGTTGTTCTCTGCTTGGCGAGGAGTGTAGCATATAGATCTGGTTTGTTAGTTTGATAAACTCAAAGTAGGGTGGGATTTATCTGTGGTTTTACTTCTTTAAGTGTTTTACTGTGTTTTGGGTTTGGTTCAATTTGAAACGACCATTCCGATTAAACTTCGGGGACGAATGTTTGAATTTATTAAAATCAATATGTCAGATTATTGATAGTGAGAGGCTGTTTAGTTATCTAGTAGCGTAAATTATCTTTCGTGATAACATTCCTTGATGTCTGTAGGAGTGGAAATAGCGTGAAAGTCTAGTTCTAGTGACCAGGTGATTAATTGAAATTTATGAGGTGATGAGTTAAGTGTTTATTCTTAGGGGGTTGTTTGGGTGTTTATTTCATAAATTTATGAAATAAATCTTGTGTTGATGGTATAGAGGTCGAATGGCAGATTGTGTGGAAAATCTTAGTGTGGCTGTGACATGACAGATATTTAGAAGTTTCAACATTCAGAATAGTGTACTGAAATAATTTTGTGAAATAATGTTGATGAGTAGTTCAATCAGATTAACGTGTTTGGATAATTAATTAAGTGAGCTAATTTTTGGTGTAATATGGATTAATAAAATTACATATGTATTTTATTGTGATTCAAATTATATGTATATATTTATATATTCACATGTGTTTATATGAATTCCAATGATTAGCATAGTAGTTGTATCTTTAGGGCATAGAACAATGGATGAGTCTGGAGGTGATTCTTGAAGAATAGTTTTGGGAGGTTAACTAAAAATAATAATTATTGGAGGGGTAATCCATATAAATAAGTAAATCTCAGTCATTAATTAGTATACATCGGAGGTTATCCACTAAATAGAACATCGAGTCGATTCATTATTATATCGGAGGGTCCCACAATATAAACAAATATCTTTATTTTGAAAAAAAAATAATGTTTCTCATAAGTGGCCTACAAACCAGAATCATGAAGAAGTCGATGGATTCTAGAAGGTATAGATTAAATGGTGAGATAATTCAGTGGATCACACATTTACTTGAATGTATCTTTCATTGACATTACATATACTTCCAGGTGAAATAACAGACCAGGTGATTCTCTGAGATCATCTTATAATGAAGATTTTTGAGTCATTAGGAAGACCAGTCTTCTGGGACCGATTTAGAAAGAAAGCCAGGGTTGTGGAACTGATATTATGATGTCATGGTAGTGTCAAATATTTCAACTTTAATATATGTTTGTATAGAGTATTTTATAACTCTTGAAATTGTATATAGTTGGATCTACGGTTGCAGTGGTGATGGGGGGCCCAAGTGGCCCATGGCCCCATCTCGTTTGGACCCCTCATAGCGATGTTGAGTGTTCTGGACCGTTCATGCTAAGAATTGAAACTCCACATTACCGAGAACTCTGCAGATTAAATGATATGGTCTTGGCATTCCTGGCATTCATGAGATCAGCTTGGACCAGTTGGCGTCTGACTTGGCGCATGAACATCAGTTATCTGAATACTGGGGCTTGAGGGGCTGACCAAGTGCAGTGGGTCAAAGACATACACCACTTGAGGTGTGGCACCAGTGTTAGGTTTAGGTGTGAGATTACACAGGAGAATACCGGACAAAGCCAGATACGCATGTGTGTTTTATTGTGTGAATTATTCAGTGTTGTGTGATGTGTTGTATGTTTGTATATGTGATGATGGTTTGTGTGCTAGTGATTAACCGCAAGGGATGTGATGGAAAAAATTTTAGATTTCTGAGTTTATATTGGAAAAATAATTAATAATTTTGTCCATTTTATTTTGGTTTATAGAATAATAAAATTTTAATAATTTTAAAGTTGAACTCATAAATTTATGAGTGGTATGGATCTGATATTCAAGTTCTTATGTAGGAAAATGTAAGGAAAGGCTATTGATGACAGAAAAATATTGATTTGGTTTATTGGAAAAAATTGAACAAGTTTCTGAGGTGTAAAAGCGGAAAGAAAGTGAATAAATAATTTTATGATTTATTTGAGTGTTTTGAAAATTTCAAAAAAAAAAAAAAAATTAATTTTTAATTAATTCAAATAAAATGCAATCAGAATCAAAATCGACAAAAGATAAATTTTGGAAAAAGTAAAGATTTTCAAAAATAAATTTTGATATTTAAATATGAATTATGATATAGTGAATATTGTCTTGCATTGCACAAATATAAAGGACATAATTATATAAATCTTTTCTATGTATGATAATGTCTAGAACATGTTTACCGCGATCGTCATTAATATTGCATATGTTTTTGATTACTGCGTGATTTTGTGTTTTAAAATTTAAAGTGGAAAGACATATACGATATGATGAATAGAGATTATGTTTTATTAAGTTTGTTGCGAAATTATATGGTGCCGTCACGTACAGGGAAAAAGGAGTGAATACTAAAGTTGAACTATGACCGCCAGATTTGAATAATGAAAATGAAACGGAAAGCTTAGAATTTCACGAAATAAATAATTCGATGGTTGGAGTTAGCGTATAAATAAACGAATTAATTCGCTGATTAAATATTATTAATTAGCGTATTACATTATGATCAGGTATGAAAATGCAAATAATCTTGTTTCCATTGGCACCATGTAGATATTAAAGCTGAAAATCGAGCGGGCGTGGGCGTCAGAGTGTGTTGAACACCGCAGTCGACGGTCAATGAGCTGTTGCAGTTGTGGCGGCTTAGCCATATCAAAATCTTCAGCAGAGTGATAGGGAGGTCTGTTAACCTCATGGAAGGTTTTGAGGCGCGTCATCCTACATTCAGGGAGAATCAGATGATTGTGACCATTAGTTAATGACCAAGATGAAGGTGTTGAGGCCACTAAATTATCTGACCTGGTTCAAGGCCCAGCTAGTTCAAACTAGAGGGTGATAAAGTAGCATGATGACCAATGAGGACTATAGAGACTTACAGGTTTTAGAGGACATGCTGCGAGCATGATTCTTAGATCTTAAGAGCGGGTGGCCTTCCTAGGTATAGTTCGCTGCATTAACAATTACAGCGAGGATGCCTAGGACATATAGGGCTTCTATCATGGGAAGCCAATGTGGATCTAATTTGTTTGTGAGATGGGTGGTCTACGGGGTCCCAGGGTGATTTAGAGACACCTCCCAGGGAGAGATGGATTGGATATGGGCGTGTTCTCTGTGGGCTCCGGCCCAGACGAGCCTAGATAAGTGACCTCTAGAGTTTGGCGAGGGGCGATCATGTAT
This sequence comes from Tetrastigma voinierianum, assembly GCA_016808115.1. Classification (NCBI taxonomy): domain Eukaryota; kingdom Viridiplantae; phylum Streptophyta; class Magnoliopsida; order Vitales; family Vitaceae; genus Tetrastigma; species Tetrastigma voinierianum. The sequence goes on from JAEQBH010004090.1 coordinate 36,701, forward strand.
TCTTGAAGGTGGTGCTGAGAAGTGACTACTAGGCTCGGCAGCCGGAAAGCCATGCCGGTTTATTAGGCCCGCGGATACTGAGATTGAGATCATTACTTGGTTGGATTTACCGCTAATTTTATCAAGTGTTCATGAGGTATTCCATGTCTTAATAATGCTGGGGCACTCGAATCGACTAACAGTGGTTGGAGTGACAGTGATCTGGTGGGACATGAGGAGGGATGGGGTACCTATCTGGATGAGTCAGACCAGGTTGGCCAGAAAAGCCCATGAGGCGAGTGAAAGTCTGTTCTCTGACCCAGTGAGGGAGGCGAAAGCAATAGAACCTTGAGGACAAATCGTGCTACTTATCCTTTCTTATTTGAGGATGAAGGTGTTTTGTTTGATCATTTGTGTCATGTGTGCATATGCATGTGATTTGTGTGAACAAATTGAGGAATGAAATTATTTTAAGAGGGGAAGAATGTAAAACATAAATTTGAACTTTAAAACAAAAAGGAAAGTGGTGGATTTTATGGTGGAGTTGAAAACATGGACATTTCAAGATCTCGGATATTGAAACAAACTATACGTTGAAAGGTTCGTCTAGTTGAATCTAGTTGCTAAGATGAATTCATCAAATCTAAATGTGAATTCCATACTTGGTAATGGATGATGGCCAGGTGACAAGTGGTAGGGTACCACATGGCATCTATAATACTCCAAATAGTTATATATGGTGGAAAATGACCTTGGCTAATCATGGCACCCATGTGCCACATGGGAAGGTGGAATGGATGTGGAAGGTGACACATAGAAACCATGTGCTAAACTAAGATGATATGAAAAAAAAGGAAGGAATTCTATCGATGAAAAAAATGTGATCAGGTTAGTAGGAGGATCGAGAGACTGAAAGGAAGGGAAGGAGAAAGAAAAGGAAGAAAGAGAGGAAGAAAGAAAAAGAAAGAAAGAGAGAAAGGAGAAGAAGGAAATGAAAGAAAAAGGGGAAGAGCAGCCCCAGGATTTGGGACTGCGATATAAAATTGGCTTACTTCATGCTGGACTATGTTAGGCTAGAATTTGAGGTTTGTGTGGATTATTCTTCAGGCATGTAGCCTTGCTGTTTACTTAAATCTAGGTGGCCATGGCTAGAATATGAGTGATATGTTTTTGATGTATTTGGTGATCCTAATAGGAGGGAAATTTCTAGGTTTGCATGTGGCCTTGTTGTTTGTGGGTGGTTAAGCTAGTTATAATTAGTCTGGATGGCAGTCAAGGGTAGAACCTAGGCTGTTTCTGGCCTCGCATCGCAGTATTGTGTGTTAGATTTTTTGTATGATTCATTGTTGTTTGGACAAGATTTTGGATGGGCAAAGCCATTCAATTATTGGTAGATTAACTAAATATGACGATAAAATTCATTAGGTGCCAAACTTGCTTATATACCACGAACTAATAGTTCTTCATCTTTGACACCAAAAACTTGATAAGGCTAAATCTACCCAGTGATTAATAACACTTACCAAAGACTATGTTGATCCTCGCATGATTTTGAAAACTTATTGTGCAAATTTTAAACATTACTTTCTATCTGAACATTTGTCTAATGTCTTAACAACTCTTCAAAACTTATTGTTCCTAGTATTAAATTATCAAATAAATTATTTGCACTTAAGATGGAAGGGCTTCTGTTAAATGTTTGAGTTGTGAATCTACTTGCAAGTTTACAGTCAGTCCAGTAATAAAAATTGGATTTAAGTCGATTATAGTTCTACAGAAGTTGGTAAATATAAACAAATAATTACCTCTCATTTTTCAGATCCTTGCTATTTAGACTCAGTTAAAAATGGTTTGGTTCTAACTACTTGAAAAGTAAAAAACTAAATAAAGTTCCATGACTATATAAAAAAATTTAAAATAATCATTCGGATTTGAGTTCCTTCATTAGAATTCTTTTTGAGAATTAGATCGGTGTACAATTATCAATTTACTGCATCATTTTAGAACAAAGCTCGACCAGTAGTTTGAAATACTGGACGTCAAGGTGCCACGATATAGTTTGGATTTCTCCATTAACCATGTTGTAGTTAGAGATCCATTTTCCTTTGGATACATGGGTCTAATTGATTACTGTAGAATAAAAACCTCTTTCACAAAAATTGATTCTTTTTAGTACTTCACACCCAAATTTTAGGACTAAAGAATTCTTGTCCCTATAGATAGGATATTATAAGCCTTATCCAATCTAATTGGTAACTCATCCATCGAATTTGATGGAAATTCTTTATCTCATGATTAGATCTACTGCTGGCAAGGTCAGATCTTCAATAGATTAAGGAAACCTCTCATCAAATTAAGAATTGATACATCATCCAACTATTCTCACACCTATGACAAAGTTAGTGATACATTGAAGTAATCTTTAAAGAGTTCATTAGTTATAATATTATTTAATATACCCCAATGCTTCTCCATACTCTTAGAAATCTCCGTCTCTGTGTCCTTTCGGAGGGCTTCTGTCGGGGCTTGGGGATACAATCCTTTTCTAGGTACCGCTTCTTAATATTACGAACGATTAACTTCAGATCATTTACGATTAATGAATTAAGATTTCAAGCGCTGACATTCTTTTAAGTTGAGCAGAAAAAAAAATGAACATCGATCCATTCCCAGAGGGATCTCAGTCTTTCAAAACTGGATTACAACAAATAGTGACTAGCTAATCAGGAAAATTCACTGAAATTGCATGCGAACTAAATTAAATGAACTCTAGAAAATTTCCAAATTCATTCAAGTCAGATAGTAAGCAAAATGAAATTTCTACGAGTGAACCAAATAAAACTTCACCTGGATCACTTGATTGATCCCAAGACTTCTTGAAATGCTAATCATAAAAAGAAAAATAGAAGAAAAATAAAAGAAAAATAATACAAAGTGCAGCTGCATAAAGTTCTTGGTTTTTCTTGAAGCTATGCACAATGTAATTTAATCTATTTATAGATTTTCAAATAATGGGTCACTTCTGTGGTGTGGATCCCCAAAATTAATGATTATTTACTTTGTGTGACATAAGTTCTATTTGCAACATAGTTCTCATCTTTTGTTGCTAGCTCTTCAATAGGTATTTCTGGGTTTTGTACCTTGTATTTTCATGCTTTCTTCTTGAATTTTTTCGCGACATAATTGCTGTGCTGTGAGTTTCACCACCTGCCTTGCTTGTGTCGCGACATAGAATTTTTGATATGCAATGATTTCTCAATCTTTTGCTCTCATCTTAATTCTTGACAGATTCTTTGCCTCCATCTTTTCAACTTTGTTGCAACCTTCTTTGCTATGTTGCGACATACTTTGGTGGTGCTTCTCAATCTTTGTTGCGACAATACTTTCTTTTGTCGTGATAGAGTTTCTCAGAGTTGCCTGGGTCAGTTGTTGCAACATACTTTTTCTTTGTCGCTACATAGTCTTGTTGGCTTGGACTACTGAGACTGAACTTTGTGTCGCGATATAATCTTCTTTAATCCTTGTCGCTAGCTGAATTGTTTGTTGCAACATTGAAATCCTTGTCGCGACAAACTTATCTTGACTTGTCTTCTTTCTCTTCCATTCTTTATCGCGACATAAAACTTTTTTTCGCGACATAAAACTTTTCTGTCGCGTCAGAAATCTCTTACTTAGCAAATTTTATTATCGTGATATAATAGTCTTTTGTCACGACAGATATTTCTACCTTAAGTTCTTTATTATGTCGCAACATAAGTTTTTGTGTCGCAACATTCTTCTTGTAATTCTTCTCAACTTCTGTCGCGACAATAATCGTCTTTGTCGTGACATAGTTCACCTCAACCTCAAGTTGTGATTGTTGCGACATAAAACTTCTCTGTTGCGACAAAGTCTTCTTATCTTTCATTGTTGACTCTAAATGGTGTGTTGCAACATAGTTTTCTTCTGTCGTGACATATAATCAGCCTTGGTCTTGTCATAAGCTGAAATGTCTATCGCAACATAAAGCTTTATCATGAGAGCCTTTGTCTTGACTTATTGATTAGTATAAAGTGTTATTTAGAACCAATTTATTACTTGGGTTTGAGTACTTTTGTGTATATCCCGGCATAATTCGTCAATTGGCACGATGGAGTCCATTTATGCTCTTGATTGCATTCGTGGCAAATTTTATAGTTTTACAAGCAATTTGAAGCCAAAATTGATGAGTCAATCAAGCACGAAGAGTGAATCAAACTGACATTGCGGATCGAGACCAAAAAGGAAGAAGGAGCGGAAAGTGCGAGAATTGAGCTGTAGAATTTGGCGGGCTGCAAGGGAAGTTCTGAGGTTGCTGTTCATGTCTCACACTGTATTCACCGCATCCTTCTTTTGGCGTTTGGGCTGTTTGTTCCTTTTTGGTTTTCTTCAAATTTGTCCCTTGTAATAGCTTTTAGTTTTGGTTTTTGGTAATTTGTAGGGGTTTGGCTATAAAGCCAGTGAAGCCCTTCAGTAAAATATCTCTGTTCATTAATAGGAATCCTTTGGCGGGAGTTTTCCGTTGCTCCTTCTCCCATTTTCTTTCCTTTTCTTTTACTTTCTCGGCTACCAAACACCCCTTGAGGATGACAACTCAAGGGATGGTTTGCTAGAAACCCTTCCTCGCGGAAGGAAGGCTCTTTAGTGTAGGATGAAGCAGTGAGGGTTCCATGGATTTTTCATCTGGTACTCATTTGGCGGTTTGTGTTTCCGCTAGCGTAGGTTTAAATCATAAATTCACCTTGAATGGTTATTACTTGATAATATTTTGGGCTCATTGGATGTAATGTTAGATCCATTGATGTTTGTTAGTTATCATTTATGATCGCGTGAGTAGTCGAAGTTATTTTCAGCGTCGAGACCACGATGCTCGATGAGTACCATTTCAAAGGATAATTATTAAGGGTTAGGTTTTATAGCTAAATGAAGATCCAGTTCGGGAGATGACTATAGGTCATTCTCCCCAACGCGAGGAAAGGATCCTGGAAACCCTCAGTTGCCCTAGAAATCCAACCTTAGTGACCTAACACTTCAAGGAGTTCTATTTTACATTTTAAACTTATTTTATTTTTAGTTTTAAACCCTCAAAACCTCACTATTTTTACCAAACCTGAAAGTCAAGCAAATTCATAATTTTACCTTCTTGTAAATCCATTTATGTGAAGAAAACCCGTCACGAGTTAAATATGAACCCATTTTATGCTCTGTTAGCTTTGCTAAGTAGTAGAAGTAATTGGGATATAAATTTTGTTGATTGGGATCACTGCGGCCCAGCACGAATCACTTGTCTCATTGTTTTGCCATTTTCTATTGCGATAAAGTCGTAAGGTGTCGTGATAGAGTTTATCTGATATCTTCATTTCTTTATGTCGCGACAAAGTTTTGAGATGTCGTGAAAAAATTCCTCTTCCATTTGCTTGATCAATGTCACAACAGAGTAAGGAATGTCGCGACATTCTTCTTCATGAACTTCTCTAGCTTTATTGTAACATAAAAATCCATTGTTGAGACAAAAATCAGTCAGTCTATCTAAAACTATGTCGTGACAGTCTTCATTTTTTGCTTGAGTTCAGCTTGATCTTTGTTGCGACATAACTTATGCTGGTTCTATAGGGATTCTATCACGACATTCTGAAACTGTGTTGTGACAGAGAATTCTGCCTTAGCCAATTTTATGTTTTTTTTGCTAGAATTATCTCTTTTTCATTAAAAACTTGCAAAACAAAAAGTTGGTGAATATTCCATAATTCAGCATAAAAATGAATCATAAACTTCTATAAATATGCCAGAAAAATGGATTAAAAATATATGAGTTTAGGACTCATCAATGGCCTACTTTAGCACCATGTGAAGGCCCGGTTGAGGCCTTACGTGGCGAACCATTTTGTGAGCATCGGGCCATGCCATAACACGGGGAAATCACGTGGAGCCTGACTTGAAATGCGGTGGTAATATTAGATGGGTGTCTATTGTGTGTAAATGATCTGAGAGTGGTGGTAGCATGAACATGATTTATGCATATTACAAACTGCCATGATGCATGTTAGATATATTTGGCATGGTGTGGAGGTGGATTATAATTTGTTCTAAGTAGCATTCAATTATACAAGGAATGTTCTGGAAAATTTCACACACCTATGCGATGTCGGCAGCTACAACTTTGGACGACCATAACTTTCTCATTCGAACTCCGATTCGCACGTTCTTAGACTCTATGGAAAGATCTTTGAATCTAGAATCTAACCATATGCTAGTGACTTCTCTTCCAATAGCTCCCCATTCCTCACACACATAGCGTAGTCCACCATGCTAAACATGGATATTAGACCCCAGTTGTTGAAGCCATCTACTTCTACTATCTTAGTTTGGCTTTTAAAGGGCAATTTAGGACATTTGAAAGGAAGAGATTTTAGGAGTTCTCAGAGGTTTCCTAAAGAGAGCTCTTGGGAATTAGGCAGCCTTAGAGCACAAATCTTGGGGAAGAAAGGCTTGAAAAAGAAGAAAATGAAGGAGGAGAAAATAGGGCTTTCACTCAGATTTGTTTATCTTCTCTTTCCTTCTTTGTTATCATGTATTTTAATGGTTGTATTTTCCTTAGAGATGTTTTAGTTGTTTCTTAGGGTTTAGATGTAGCCAAAGACATGAATGTATGGATTTCTCCTAATTTATATTGATTGAGTGTGTTATTTTTCACATATGTTAGTATTTCATTTAGTCTTAATGCGCGGGTATTTATTAATATTTCCATGATTTGTGGCTTGATTTGAGACTAAGAAGTGATGAATAAGTTATACCATGAATGAAATACCATTTAATTGTCATGAGATAGAGATATAAATGAGATTAGGTGTGGTATTGAGATTTCTAGGGTTCACAACATCCTTAGTTATGATGGTTTAAGGCAGAGATGCAATAAAACCTTTTCTAAGGGTAGTGTGTGGGATGCTATAGAGAGATTCCATATACATTGGTGAAACTATCATCTTCATATGAAAATTGAACATTGATAAATTGAATTAGGAGGTTCATATATAATTATTTAGGTGAAATCTATGTCCTAAGGCTTTTTAGTCTTTATTGAGTCGTTGTAGTTTAGGAATTTGCATTCATCAGTTAGTTTATTTTCCATTTCCAATTTCACTGTTGTGTTAATCCAAATAAAGTTAGGATTATTCTAATTTCGGTAGTTAGTAACCTAATCTCTTTAGGACGATACTCATCACTCATCACTTTACTACTTGATACGATACGTGCACTTGTGCATATAGGCACACACATGTTATATACCACGTTTTGGGCCTATCAAGTTTTGGGCACTATTGTCGGGGATTAGGCGTTTACTAATATTGATATCAAGTAGTCCTTTAGTTTGATATTTCTTTTGTTTGTTTTATTTCATTTTAGTTTGTATATATCTAGTTTCCTTTTTTTTTTCTTTTTACTTTTTTTTTTGTTTTATAGATTTCAATCACAATGGATTTTTTTATTGAATTGACAACTGAATTGTCTCTCCTTACTCAACAACTAAGAATGAGGAAAATGGCCAATGAGCATCATCAAATAGTGAGGAGTCAAGTGTGGAACCCACATATGTCTATGGATCATATTCGGTATGGAGGTACCCCATACTTGAACAATAATAATGTTGGATGGGATCATCACTCGAGCACCTCATGGGAAGAGAGACAAGATACTTTCCTTTTTCCACATGTCCAAAGATCAAGCTTAGAAGAAACTATCCCTAAATTGTCTAAGACAAATGCTGAAATGGATGATTCTACACCTCAAATGGCCAATTCAAGTCTAGAGAAAACCATGGCTAAATTGAGAAGAGGTCATGCTCATGCTGAAACTAAAAGTTCAATGGCTGATATTAACAATTTTCAAGTTGGTTTGCCTAGGTTTCATGCCCACAACAAGACAAGTCAACCTCCACAAGAGAAAATGACAAACCTAGAGGCAACCATGGCTGAATGGAGAAGAGCTCAAGATGAATTTGCAACCTCTCAAACCCCATTTATGGAGGAGGCGAACCAACCTCCACAAGAGGAGTTAATTTTTGATAGTGGAATGGATGTTCTAGCCATCTCAAGGGTTAATTTGGCCAAGTCTAGACCTGAATTTTTCATGGAAGAAAGAAAGACCAATGTTCATATTCAACCCATACCACTCAAGAGCTTAGAAGAGGCAATGACTCCAAAGGCCATTTCTCATACTCAATTTGACATGAAGATAGAACAACATCCACATCAGAAGGAAATGAGTATATAAGAACTAATGGCTCAACACATGAATGAGGAGAAGAAAATGGCTAAAATGTCCTCTAAGGGACAACGAAGAAGTTTTCCTACAATTCTTGAGGTGAGTTCGAAAGAAGAAATGGAATATTATGAGGATATCACCTTAAACATTAGTGGCGAGCTTAAGAAGCTTCAAAGAGTGGAGGATGATGCACATGAATTGAAAGAGTTAGTTGCGAGAGAAGATGAGTTAACTTCTCTGAAACCACATGAGATAAAAGAATAAGTTGTAGAGACTCCTTTTGCACTCAAATCCCGGGGTCCTGACTCAACTGCCAACTTCGCTGAAACACCTCTCCGTGAATGTCGCTTAATCTCGACATTTCATTTTAAAACGGCGCAGTCTCCTCTTTCAGACGGACCTCTACCCGGGATACATAACCTGTACATAACTTGTCCCAACATCAATCACATGAGTAAAAACGGCCTCTTGGGCCCATAAACCAATACTCATCACAATATTTATATCTAACTATATCCAATAGTTTCAAGAGTTAATAAATGACTCTTATACAACCTATATTAAAATTTAGAATTCTAAATTATATGTATACATAATGATAACTAAAGCCAAAGCAACCCGGCTTTCTTCAAACCCGGCCTCAGATCTAGCCTTCTCCCCATACGCTCCCTGCACCAGCAACATGTTCTCTGACAGGTGAGCTAATGCCTGCAGTGGAATCACCCTAAACGCCACTTCACCTATGCATATGCAACGCCCAAACGTAAAACAAACATTCATAAATGCGTGATCTTACTTGAATGTCTACATGCTCTCAACCCCATATCCCGAGTCCTTTCATTTCCGACCCCCTACACTCTGCCCTTAAGCCACGATGCCATGAGAAACATTATTTTTAACAAAGATGTTTGTTTTTATTTATGGACAACCCTCCGATATAAGAGCTGGGGATCGACTGATGTTATATTTAAGTGGGACTACTTCCTCTGATGTATATCAATTGGGCCTCGACCGACGATTGATATTTTATATGGACTACCCCTCCGATAATTGGCTATTATTTAGCCAACCCTCAAACCATTCCCTCTCAAGAATCACCTCATGCATCACTTATGAGTTCTATGCGCCTCAAGGCATATGAAATGCATGATGCCACCTAATACACTATATAACACATGTAAATATATAATAATGCATATATTCACATAATTTAAATCACACAAACATGTCATGTAATTTCACACCATTACACCAAAATTAGCTCACTTGGGCTAATTATCAAACACGAGCAATTCAACTTTGAATTACTCAAATTAAACACATTATTTCACAAAAATATTTTGTAACACTATTCCTATGAACAAAGTGAAACCCCTGCCACCTGCTCCTGCGAAATCACCAATCATCTGGCTCACTTTAGAACTCGAATTTCACGGCCATTTTTCGCTGCCTTGCACAAAGTCCAACACATAATTTATTCAATAAATTATCACACACAACCATAAATAAATTGCACAAGACTCCGCATTGCTCCAAACGATCCCTCAAAATTTAAATACTTTGGGTCTCTTAAGTTTCAGGGACCATCAAACGGCCGTTCAAGGCCTCAATCCAACCGAAACATTATAAAGTACTTAAATAAAGTGTAAAACCCAAGTAGGATAAATCCCCTACCTCATGGAGTTTGTCAAAATTCCAAGAAACCGGTGCCCACGCCATGTTCCTCGCTAAGGTAATCCTCCTCTTCACTAAGAATTCACAAATCGACTGTCTCTATTTTAGAGAGAAGTCCCCACCTTCTACTCTAAATGTCAAATCGCACCTCACTCGCATCCCTTTTCTTTTTGCTTCATGTTTTTGGCTTCTTTCATATGTAGGAGGCATACTCTATTTAAATTCTTGCCTTTGCCATTTAAAACTTAAAACAATACCATTATGTCTTCTTTCCCAGCTTTGACACTCGACACTACCTCAAATGTCCGTTTTCCATCATTTACCATGCAACTTGTGTAACATGAGTACATGTTATATGTGACTTTTGTCACATCGCAAGTCGTTTTTCAAAGGATCAAAACTCGATGTCTCAAAATTGCAAAATTTCTCATTGTCTTAATTTGACGAAATTCGACGTGTTAGCTAGATTTCGTGAGAAGATTCCAACGGTTAAAATCTGTTTCATCATCCGAGATCTAGAGAATAAATTTTGGAATTTTTACCGAAATTAAAATTTTATCCTTTTTCCAGAAATTGAAATTTCTCGGGTCTTACACTTTTCCGGAGATGACTCTATGGGGTGAGATGCATGAAGAGTTGAAAAATTAGAAAATGACCCTCATGTCCAAGGTGGAGGAGTGCATCTTTTAGTTGAACAAAGAATTGATAGAAACCGTTGTATAATAAAAAGAAAAATATCTAAAAAAATTAATGATTGTGGAAGACTATGTGCTCAAGATGCTAAATGAGCACAACTATCGGTTCTTAGGAACGAATGGAGGAGGGAATCATCATTCTTTCCATAGTTCAATGAGTCAAGCTAGACTCTAGAAAAATGGAGCAGCTTCTTGGGAGGCAACCCAAGCTTAGTAATATTTATTTCCACTTTCCATTTCATAGTTAGTCTTGAGTTCATTTTTAGTTAATTTTTCTAGTTTGATCTTGTTTTGGGTTGTTTTAGTTGTAATTTTCAGGTTTTTGGAAGTCCTAAAGTTGGTTCTAAGGCAAGAGAAATTGATAATCTAACTTGATCATCTTCTCGTGGGGAGTCCTCTTCCTCCTTGTTTTCATGCCCATTTCCTTAATGAGGGAAATGTTTTGTTCAAGTTTGGGGGGACAAATTGTGGTAAAATCAGGATTTCTTTAGTATCTTGTGTTATACAAGTTTGTGTTTGTGTTTTGTGTCTCATATGAGTTGGTTTGGTGTTTAATAACCATTGAGAACAAGCCATTATCAAGGCTCAAAGTTTGTTTTATTTAGGGCCAAAACTGGATACTATCACATTTATACGATCAAAGATTGAGTGTATCTAGTGGTTGCGGGAGGCTTGGTTGTAGAGCCTTCATGTTTTTCAAGGAACCACTTCTTAATGGAACTCATGCACACACACACACTAGATCTTATTTGTACACCGAGGTTTCGGCCTCTCTTTCTCAAACTAAACTTACCTTGAGAGGTTTTAACTTTCATAGTGTTTGGACACCTCAATAAAGAGGGCCAATGAGTCCCACAATTGCAAAAGCAAAAGAAAAAGAGAAAAAGAAGGAGAAAATAAAAAAAATAAAGAACAAAGAAAAGAAAAAGAGAGAATTAAGTGAGCTAATCCAATTGGAATCCCAGGCACATTTTGAGGGGCCTTTCAAAGCCTAATGCCCTTAGCTAATTGGATGGGAGTCATGAACTTCAGTGTCTGTTACATGGGATAGAGGATGGTTCAGTTTCACAAGTAGGTGTTTGGGTTTTTTAGTTGAGTGTTTGGGGTGAAATTTGAGGGGAACTTAATGCCTGGTGCCCTTAACCAACTAGTGGGGAGTCACCTATGGATCCCTGCTACATGGACACTTTTCTAGAGCACCTTAGCATTGCATCCTACTTTCTAGTTTTAGTATTGAATAAATGGTGTGTCCTCAACCTATTTTTTTTAATCTCTTTCAAATGAGTGGGTTGAGTTTGGTTAAAAAGTGTCTTGGAACCTCTTTCTACATTTGAGATTTAGCATACCATTTTCATTGAGTTTCTTTAGGAAGGATCTTATCAGAAATTGGAGGGCAAAGCTTGCCTTGATTACCATACCCATAGATGCCTTGTCTTTAAAGATTTTAAATGTGTTGGGATGCCATGTAGGCTATATTGTTTCCATAGAAATTTTTCATGGTATTCTTCAAGCTTGTTGCTTGCACCATTCTTTACTCATAACTATTTTAGTGTTTTGCATATATGTGTGTTTTTCCTTTGCTTGAGGACAAACAAAATTTAAGTTCGGGGGTGTGATGAGTATTTTCAATAATCATTTTATTCCCATGTTTTGCTTAGGTTTTAGTAGTTTTATGAGATGAATAAGTTTCCTAATGTTCTCTTTTCTCAATTTTGTGATTTGGCCAACCATTGAGTGGAAACGAGTGAAATCGAAGAAAAATCGACAAAGTCATCATGCAGTCGTAGCAAACATGTGATCATTTTGCCTGCATGATGTCCTTCTATGGCTCCCTCATTGGCATGGGCAAATTTTAGACTCTGAGGGCTTTCGGTAGACACTAAGATCATGTGATTCAGAGTTCAGATTAAGAAGTTATGAAGGAAATAGTGAATGATGCAAAATTAAGAGGCTGTTAGTGAGTTGGAAAACAACTCGCGCTAAGAAGTGAGTGGCTTCACGCTCTAGCGTGAAGCGCACTTATGCTGTAGCGTGGATGATCATGCTTCAACGTGGTTTTGACTACTTCTCTTCCAGTAGCTCCTCATTTCTCCACGCTACAGTGTAGATCCACCACGCTACATCGTGGATGTTGGTGCCCAAAAGTTGTTGAAGCCTATCTCTTTCGCTTTCTTTGTTTTAGCTTTAAAAAAGACGAATTTATGACATTTGAAAGGAAGAGATTTCAGAGGGTCTCGGAGGTTCCTAAAGAGAGCTCTTAGTGTGGAAATGCCTTAGAGCACAAATATTGGGGAAGAAAGGCTTGAAAAAGAAGGAAATGAAGGAGGAGAAGATGGGGCTTTCACTCAGATTTTTTTATCTCCTCTTTCCTTCTTTGTTATCATGTCTTTTAATGGTTGTATTTTCCTTAGAGATGTTTTAGTTGTTTCTTAGGGTTTAGATGTAGCCAAAGATATGAATGTATGGATTTCTCCTAATTTATATTGATTGATGTGTTATTTTTACATATATGTTGAGTATTTCATTTAGTCTTAATGCTTGTGGGTATTTGACCAATATTTCCATGATTTATGGCTTGATTTGAGACTAAGTAGGGATGAATAAGTTAGACCATGAATGAAATATCATCTAATTATCATGAGATAGAGATATAAATGAGATTAGGTGCAGTATTGGGATTTCTAGGGTTCACAACATCCTTAGTTATGATAGTTTGAGGTAGAGATGCAATAAAACCTTTTCTAAGGGTAGTGTGCGGGATGCTAGAGAGAGATTCACATATACATTTGTGAAACTGTCATCTTCATATGAAAATTGAACATTGATAAATTGAATTGGGAGGTTCATGTATGATTGTTTAGGTGAAATATATGTCCTAAGGCTTTTCAGTCTTTATTGAGTTGTTGTAGTTTAGGAATTTGCATTCATTAGTTAGTTTATTTTCCATTTCCACTATCGTTGTGTTATCCAAATAAAGTTAGGATTATTCTACCTTTCGATAGTTAGTAAATTTCCACCTTGTGGGATCGATATTCATCACTCATCATTTTCTACTACTTGAGACGACTTACTGCACTTGCACATATAGAGGTATTATCATTATTTTATATACTGATGTTGAGCCTATCAAGTTTTGGCAAAAACTTGATAGGCTCGAAATGTGCTATATAAAATGTGTACGCCTATGTGCACAAGTGCATGCGTTGCCTCAAGTAATATATTGAAAGTATGAGTATTGTCCCACGAGAATTAGGTTACTAATTTCCAAAATTAGAATAGTCCTAACTTTATTTGGATTAACACAAAGGTGAAGTTGAAATGGAAAACAATCTAAACTAAAATCTCTAACATGCAAAGAGAAATGTAATTACAAGAAAGCCTAGGGTTTCGATTTCATCTAACAATTTCCTATGGTGAGGCTCTACTTGTTCCCAATGATTCCTAAATCATACATTAATAGAAAATTTCACCTAAGTACATGCTATTCTTTCTCAAGCAATAACAATCTACCCTTAGAAAATGTTATATTCAACAAGCCACATGTAACCCACAAATACCTCTATTCTATGGTGCAACATGACATTCCATTCATGGTCTAACCTAATAATTGTTTCTCAACTTCAAATTAGGTCACAAATCATGTTAATGGAGATCAATCTTCAACAGGCATGAAGACTAGAATATAACGTTTAATATTATGAGATTCAAGGTTCAAAGATCTACAAATTAAAGCACAACCCATAGTTCATTGTCAAACTACTTCAAAAACCCTAGAAAATGAGAGATTAGCTCATGGAGAGGAGAAATACAACCACAAGAAAATGAGAAAAAGCAAGAAAACAGGAGAAGAGTGTAGATGAAACCCATTTCTTCTCTTAAAATCTCCTTATTATTCTTCTTCGAGGCTAAGAACCGATCTCCCCAAGAAAGATTTTCCTTTGGGTGTTTCCACCCAAAGGATCTTCTCCTTTGCACCACATAAGCCTCTAAGAACTCCCCCTTTTAAATGCCCTAATTTCTTTCTCTTATAATCCAAAAACCAAGAGAGCCCTAACAACATCCACACAGTGGCGTGGAAAATCTGCGCTACGGCATGGAGAAAATGGCAAGCTACTGGTCCCTTGTGAGCATATCCATGCTACAATGTGGTAAATCTGTGCCGCAACATCAAAATTTCATGCCCCAGCGTCAAGAGATAAAGGCACTGCTACAAGTAAGTTCTAGCCATGCCCTAGCATGAAAACTCACGCCTTAGTGTGAGAAATCTCACTCTACAACGTGAGAACTATTTCCAGCTTACTCTGTTTTTCCTCCTTTGCTTCTTGATGCCATTACTTTCTTAGACTCTAAATTGAGAAATCTTGGTGTATATGAAAGATTCGGGGTCTAGATTATAGATACGGCCAAAGGCAAGACTCTTAGAGTTGACGATAAAGATTGAATCCATAAAGTGTGCCAACTAGTCAGCTTCTAAGCACTATTATCTTCTTCTTCAACTTCTAAAATCCATAACTTGATCATTTGAATTCCAAGTTATATGAATAAGTCCTTTTCGGAAAGCTTGATAAGTCTATTATCCATCCATATAAATATTGGAGCCATGGGAGGTCATTCTATAGCTAAAAAAATCGAAATATAGTAGCTACTGCTGCATGCTTTAGCGGTTTGTTGATTTTCCACATTTTTGCTTCGTTTTGGCTCATATTCCACTCATATTCATTCAATGGTTGACCTAATCATAAAGATAAAAATTTAGGGCATTAGAACACTTATTCATATCTAAAAACTATAAAATAACACACAAAACATAGGGATAAAATGAGTATAAAATATACTCATCAATTAATTGCTGGGTAAAACCTCTGGCCAATGACTCTTGGAATTTCAAGTAGTGGCCAGATTTAGTCTCTTGTACGTACGTTACACCAACTGGGAATTTTACTAAGGGTTACAAAGCCTTGTACTTTCTTGATGAATGAGCATCACTACATCATCATAACTTCTAAAAACTAAAGAATCAGCACTTAGAAAACCTTTTATTCTTCGCTATTTAGATAAATAAGTGTTTGGTTCTTTGTTTTTTTTGAAGAATTGTTTTATACCAGCGAGGAGAATAAGAAAAATAGGGAGAAACGTCATTTTACATGTCCATTATTTTTTTGTTTTGAAAAGCATGAAGGAAACGTAGAAAATCTTAAATTCGATTAATAAAACGATTTTGAAATAAAAAGCAAAATGGTGCTTTGTGTATTAAAGCTTGTCGTGATTTATTATGTTTATTGACCATTTAATTTGTTTCTACATTATCACAAAATTTAAAATTTTAAATTATTAGCATTTGAATAATTTTAATTATATTTGATTCTTTTATATTTTTCTAACTAAACATGAAAAATAATTTTAACTAATATTTTTCTTTTCTAATATTTTCCGAATTCAAGGAACCTCAGCCTCTCATACTAATCATGGCGCTCTTACAACAATGACTTGTCATGGCTGCATGCCCACCAAACAAGAAGTTATTGAATTGCCAATGCAAGTGGAAGACGGTTAACGTTGAATTGCCACTACCGTGTGATCTATGCTACTGACATTGAAATTAGTTTGGATTCTATGTGGAATAGTCTTCCTGTTCTCAGGTTCCTGTAGTTTGTTAATTTAGTGGACCCCTTTGACAGCTTGAGTTTGATACCGTGGAGCAGAAAATGTGATGCCTTCATTGTGTGTATATATATACCGTGGAGCAGAAAATGTGATGCCTTCATTGTGTGTGTGTGTGTTTATATATATATATATATATATATATATATATATATATATATCATATATATAATCCTTCTTTAATCAAATATAAATTATGGAAATTGGAGGTTGCCTCATTTTCTCAGCTCTTATAAATATTTAACCTACTTTAGACCTTATAATACCTCATTGAACACTAATAAATTTATAAAAGAATAAGGTGCATAAATGTCCTAACTTTTGGCCCGTATGTCCAGTTTTACATATGAACGGGCCAAAAATACTTGACCACCCACTTCCGTAACTTAATCATGCCCTTATTGTTGCTTTATTGCATGGATGACAAACAGCTAGTCCAAAATAGGAGAAGTTTATGAGACTGTTTTTTGGGAAGATTTGAGGAGTGTATTTAACAGCATGTAAAGGGAAAGATTGAGAGACCTTGTCCATGCATTAGTGAAATAATTCGAAGGGAATTCAAGGATGAAGTTGATCGTCAGACAAGGATTGTTGAAATTCCCCCGATATATTTATCTTTATTATTTTCTCCATTATTTTCCTCATATTTTTTTGAGGAAAATAGTGGGGAAAATATAATTTTTTTTTCCTTGGCATTTTTTGGGTTCCAAACGTAGCGTAATACTCTCCAGATTCAAAAAGAAGCCTTAGACTCTATTTGTAACCTGAAAAGTACTAAAGAAAAAAAAATAGAGAGAAAATATGAAATAAAATAAAATTTGGAGGAAAATAAAAAATAGATTTAAACTTCATAAATTAATTATATATGTTTATTCATACTCATTTTATTTGTTACTCCCTATTATATAAGGATTAAGAATTTAAAAATATGTAAAATTTTGAGGGAATTTTATTTTATTTTATTTTCCTCTATATTTTATAGAGTCAAACTAAACTTGACAAAATCATTTTCCTTAGTATTGTATTTCTTTCCTTAGTACTTTTCAGTTCCAAACAGACCCTTAATGATGTTCAAAAGAGAATTCATTTCTTGCCTCTGCCTCTCATACTAATCATGGCACTCTTACAACATTGACTTATTTATCACTATTATTATAGAAGTCAGGATATGAATCTACTGGAAAATTTTAAGAAGAAGAATGTAAGAAAAGATTTATTTTATTGTTTTGTTTAATTTTTAATTTTCTGCAGCACTGTAGCTGAACTTGTACAGTCAAGTAGAGGACCATCTCAAAATTGGTTACACTACCGTGTGATCCTATGCTACCTTTTGGAAACATTGAGTCACCACTACTTACCTCAATTCAAACCTCTGCCTATGCATCTAGGCTTTCAAACAAAATGTTGATGTCTTTTTTTCAAGATCTTTCTAATGGGAATGCTGTTACTGTAGTCAGAGAACACAGTGAGTCATGGCTTTTCGCCTTTTCTTGTTTAGGCTCGAACTCCATGTTAGAAGGGAACATTAATTGATTATGCTTACTAAACAAGAACAGAACAATATTTATGCTTACTCTGTTTTTCCTCCTTTGCTTCTTGATGCCATTACTTTCTTAGACTCTAAATTGAGAAATCTTGGTGTATATGGAAAGATCTTGAAGTCTAGATTATAGATATGGCCAAAGGTAACACTTTAGAGTTGACGATAAAGATTGAATCCATAAAGTGTGCCAACTAGTCAGCTTCTAAGCACTATTATCTTCTTCTTCAACTTCTAAAATCCATAACTTGATCATTTGAATTCCAAGTTATATGAATAGATTATCTTTCAGGAAGAGAATGATTATGTAAAATATGACTATGGACAGCGGATGTTCTGTGGCACAAGATCAGAATCTCGGCGAAGACTGCGCGTGAAAAACGCGGACTGTTGGTTCTTGTTTGTAACTGTTTTGCTCAATAAACTGCTCATCTTCATTGAAGCTGTTGACCCAATCATGGTTCAATTGAGTATTCAGACGATATTTGTTGTCGACTGCAAATAACACACAAAACGTAGGGATAAAATGAGTATAAAATATACTCATCAATTAATTCTTTGGAGTAAAACCTCTAATTTCTTGGGAATTTCTAGTAGTGTGAATTAGTCTGCATACGTGCGATCTGTGATGAAAGTCTGTAGGGGTTACAAAACGCGAAATCGCTCTTGATGAATGAACATCACTACATCATCCATAACTACAAAACTAAAGAATCATGCTTAGAAACACTTTATTCTTCATAGATAAATAAAGAGCGTGTTTGGTTAACTGTTTTTTGAAAATTGTTTTATTAATGAGGAGAATAAGAAGAAATAAGGGAGAACCAATGTTGTGTCAGTATTTTTATTTTGAAAAAACGTAGAGAGCATCTAGAAAATCTTAAATTCGGATAATAAGAACTGATTTTAAAATAAAACGAAAATGAGTGACTGCATGTGTTAAACTTATCAATGATTTCGTATATTTATTGAGCTAATTTTAATTTGTTTCTATACATTATCTCAGAGACTAAAAAATTTTAAATTATTAACATTTTGAATAATTTTAATTATATTTGATTCTTTTATATTTTCTAACTAAACATGAAAAAATAATTTTCTTTAATATTTTTTTTCTTTTCCTAATATTTTCCGAATTTCAAAAGGAACCTCAGCCTCTCATACTAATCATAGCTCTTGTAATGACATCGTAAGCCTTGCCCCACCAAACAAGTTGTTGAATTGCCAGCCGTAGAGACAGTTAACGTTAGTGCCACTACCGTGTGATCTATGCTACCTGACGACAGAAATTAGTTTGGATTCTATGTGGAATAGTGCTTCCTGTTCTCGGGTTCTATGGATTTGTGTTGTGGACCCTTGACAGCTTGAGTTTGATAAATGGAGCAGAAAATGTGATGCCTTCATTGTGTGTATATATACCGTGGAGCAGAAAATGTGATACCATGTTGTTAATGTGTGTGTGTGTTTATATATATATATATATATATATATATATATATATATTCTTCTTTGTCAAATATAAATTATGAAATTGGAGGTTGCCTCATTTTCTCAGCTCACTATAAATATTATACTCACTTTAGACGCCTGTCTATCATTGAACAATAAATTTATAAAAAGAATAAGGTCTTGTAGATATGCAGCTTTTGGCCGTATGTCCAGTTTTACATATGAACGGGCCAAAAATACTTGACCCTTACTTCCGTAGCTTAATCATGCCCTTATTGTTACTTTATTGCATAGATGAACAAACAGCTGGTCAAAAATAGAGGGAGAAGTTTATGAGACTGTTTTTTGGGAAGATTTGAGGAGTGTATTTAACAGCATGTAAAGGGAAAGATTGAGAGACCTTGTCCATGCATTAGTGAAATAATTCGAAGGGAATTCAAGGATGAAGTTGATCGTCAGACAAGGATTGTTGAAATTCCCCCGATATATTTATCTTTATTATTTTCTCCATTATTTTCCTCATATTTTTTGAGAGAAAATAGTGAAAAAAACTCTAATTTTTCCTTGGCATTTTGGGTTCCAAACATGCATGTCTCTCAGATTCAAAAGAAGCCTTAGACTCTATTTGTAACCTGAAAAGTCTTAAGAAAAAAAAATAGAGAAAATAAAAATAAATAAAATTTGGAGGAAAATAAAAAATAGATTTAAAGCATGGGGAGAATTAATTATATATGTTTATTCATACTTCATTTTATTTATTCTGTAATATATAAGGATTAAGAATTTAAAAATATGTAAAATTTTGAGAGATTTTGTTTATTTTATTTTCATACTATAGCTGAAGTCAGTAGCTTAATAAAATGCATTTTTCCTTAGTATTGTATTTATAATAAGTCTTTCAGTTAAACAGACCCTTAATGATGTTCCAAAAAGAAATTCTAGTTTTGCCTCTGCCTCTCATACTAATCATGGCACTCTTATAACATTGACTTGTTGTCACTGTTGATATGGGGTGGGATATGAATCTATGGAAAATTTTAAGAAGAAGAATGTGAAAGATTTATTTTATTGTTTTGTTTAATTTTTAATTTTCTGCAACCCCTTTCTTGGCTAGACTTACTTCAGTCAAGTAGGGGACCAATATCAAAATTGAATTGCCACTACCGTGTGATCTATGCTACTAACACGGAAACATTGAGTGCCACTACTTACTCAAGTTAAAGCCTGCCTATGCATCTAGGCTTTCCAAACAAAATGTTGATGTCTTTTTTTTCAAGATCTTTCTAATGGGAATGCTGTTACTGTAGTCAGAGAACACAGTGAGTCATGGCTTTTCGCCTTTTCTTGTTTAGGCTCGAACTCCATGTTAGAAGGGAACATTAATTGATTATGCTTACTAAACAAGAACAAGAACAATAACATGCTTACTCTGTTTTTCCTCCTTTGCTTCTTGATGCCATTACTTTCTTAGACTCTAAATTGAGAAATCTTGGTGTATATGGAAAGATCTTGAAGTCTAGATTATAGATATGGCCAAGGTAACACTTTGGGGAGTTGACGATAAGATTGAATCCATAAAGTGTACCAACTAGTCAGCTTCTAAGCACTATTATCTTCTTCAACTTCACCAAATCCATAGCGATCATTTAAGATTCCAAGTTATATGAATAAGTCCTTTTCCGGAAAGCTTGATAAGTCTATTATCCATCCATATAAATATTGGAGCCATGGGAAGTCATTCTATAACTTCAAAAATCAAATATAAGTAACTACTGTTTCCATCTGCTTTAGATTGTGTTGATTTCCACATTTTTACAACTAATTTGGCTCATATTCCACTCATATTCATTCAATGGTTGACCTAATCATAAAGATAAAAATTTAGGGCATTAGA
Source organism: Tetrastigma voinierianum (assembly GCA_016808115.1). Lineage (NCBI taxonomy): Eukaryota > Viridiplantae > Streptophyta > Magnoliopsida > Vitales > Vitaceae > Tetrastigma > Tetrastigma voinierianum. Next base: position 57,873 of record JAEQBH010004090.1, read on the forward strand.
ACACTTATTCATATCTAAAAACTATAAAAATAACACAGCAACATGGGATAAATATAGTATAAAATATCTTCATTAGATTAAATCTTCAGGTAAAGCATACAATGACTCTTGGGAGCTCAGAAGCCCAGTGGCGAATTTAGTGCACTTTACCGTGCGTTCTGTGCGACTGAAGTGCGCATAAGGGTTGCAAAACGCAACCTCTTGATGAATGAACATCACTACATCATCATAACTTCACAAAAACTGAGGATCATGTGAAACACTTTTATTCTTCGCCGATTAATAAACGTGTAGTTACTTTGTTTTTTGAAATTATTTGATACCGAGGAGAATAAGAAAAATAGGGAGAACATGTTTTGTGTCCATATTTTTTTTGTTTTGAAAAAGCATGAGAGCATGAAAATCACCAAGTGGGATAATAAAACGATTTTGAAATAAAGCGAAATGGTGTTCTTTGTGTGTTAAACCTGTCGTGATTTCGTATGTTATTGGCTGATTTAATTTGTTTATATACATTATCTGGTAAAGAATTTTAAATTATTAACATTTTGAATAATTTATTATATTTGATTCTTTTATATTTTCACAACTAAACATGAAAAAATAATTTTCTTTAATATTTTTTTTCTTTTCCTAATATTTTCCGAATTTCAAAAGGAACCTCAGCCTCTCATACTAATCATGGCGCTCTTACAACAATGACTTGTCGTAAACCTTGCCCCACCAAACAAGTTGTTGAATTGCCAATACCGTGGAAGACGGTTAACGTTGAATTGCCACTACCGTGTGATCTATGCTACTGACATTGAAATTAGTTTGGATTCTATGTGGAATAGTCTTCCTGTTCTCAGGTTCCTGTAGTTTGTTAATTAGTAGGACCTTTGACAGCAGGTTTGATACCGCTGGAGCAGAAAATGTGATGCCTTCATTATTGTGCATATATACCGTGGGCAGAAAGTGATGCCTTCATTGTGTGTGTGTGTGTTTATATATATATATATATATATATATATATATATATATATTCTTCTTTGTCAAATATAAATTATGGAAATTGGAGGTTGCCTCATTTTCTCAGCTCTTATAAATATTTAACCTACTTTAGACCTTATAATACCTCATTGAACACTAATAAATTTATAAAAGAATAAGGTGCACAAATGTCCTAACTTTTGGCCGTATGTCCAGTTTTACATATGAACGGGCCAAAAATACTTGACCCTTACTTCCGTAGCTTAATCATGCCCTTATTGTTACTTTATTGCATAGATGAACAAACAGCTGGTCAAAAATAGAGGGAGAAGTTTATGAGACTGTTTTTTGGGAAGATTTGAGGGAGTGCTCCCAACAGCATGTAAAGGGAAAGATTAGAGACCTTGTCCATGCATTAGTGAAATAATTCGAAGAGATTCAAGGATGAAGTTGATCGTCGAGCAAGGTTATTTAAATTCTACCCGATATATATTTATCTTTATTATTTTCTCCATTATTTTCTCTGTTTTTTGAGGAAACAGTGGAAAATATAATTTTTCCTTGGCATTTTTTGGGTTCCAAACGTAGCGTAATACTCTCCAGATTCAAAAGAAGCCTTAGATATTTGTAACCTGAAAATGCTAAAGAAAAAAAATAGAGAAAAATTCAAATAAAATAAAATTTGGAGGAGAAAATAAAAATAGATTTAAACCGTAAATTAATTATATATGTTTATTAAATACTTCCGTTTTATTTATTCTTTCACTTATTATATAAGGATTAAGAATTTAAAAATATGTAAAATTTTGAATTTTTATTTTATTTTATTTTCCTCTATATTTTATAGAGTGTAAAACAGTAAATCGTTTTCCTTAGTATTGTATTCTTTGTAGTACTTTTCAGTTCCAAACAGACCCTTAATGATGTTCAAAAGAGAATTCATTTCTTGCCTCTGCCTCTCATACTAATCATGGCACTCTTACAACATTGACTTGTTGTCACTGTTGATATGGGGTGGGATATGAATCTATGGAAAATTTTAAGTAGAAGAATGTGAAAGATTTATTTTATTGTTTTGTTTAATTTTTAATTTTCTGCAACCCCTTTCTTGGCTAGACTTACTTCAGTCAAGTAGGGGACCAATATCAAAATTGAATTGCCACTACCGTGTGATCTATGCTACTAACATGGAAACATTGAGTGCCACTACTTACTCAAGTTAAAGCCTGCCTATGCATCTAGGCTTTCCAAACAAAATGTTGATGTCTTTTTCAAGATCTTTCTAATGGGAATGCTGTTACTGTAGTCAGAACACATTTAAAGTCATGGCTTTCCGCCTTTTCTTGTTTGAAACCGAACTCCATTTTAGAAGGGAACATTAATTGATTATGCTTACTAAACAAGAACAAGAACAAGAACATGAAAATTGACTAAAAATCTGAAAGATACAGATCAAAGGAGGAACTCAAGCAATAAAGTAAAGCATATATATGGATGCTTCAAAGCATTTGCGATTTGATCGTGTTAAGCTTCATGATTACATCTTTTATATCAATTCTCTCCTCCGGGAGTTCTCTCCTACACACCAACCCAAGTTCCATTCCGAGAACTCCTCAATTCATTTAATGAGTTTGGATTCTCTGTGAAAATTAATGTGCAAGGTCTTTACTCGGTCTATTGGGGTTTCTCAATTATATGAGTGTCATCGTCTTGGCACAAAGGAGGTAGATCTATAGTTATTGTGAACCACTCAAGTCAATTACAAGGAGAAAAGTTTCTGGTCTGGTAAGGTCAATTTCATGGACCCCTTGACAGCTTGAGTTTGATAAGGAATTGATACCATGGATCCAATTTATTGAGAAACTAAACATCTCTTGTAAACATGTTAATGAAGATGTTTTACATGGCGTCCCTTGTAGGAGTGCTGTTAGTGCAGTTATATATTGCCAGTTTGAGTTTGGCAACTACTTCTTCCTCAAACTTCACTGATCTATCAGCTCTGTTGGCCTTCAAGTCTGAGATCAAGCTTGACCCTAACATTGTTTTGGGGAGTAACTGGACTGAAATTGAAAGCTTCTGCAATTGGGTTGGAATCTCCTGTAGCCGTAGAAGACCGCGAGTAACCGCCTTGAACCTCACTGGCATGGGTCTCCAAGGAGCCATTTCTCCTTATGTTGGTAACCTTTCTTTCCTTGTTAGGCTTGATCTTCGTAACAACAGTTTTCATGGTCACTTGATTCCTGAAATAGGCCGATTGCATCGCTTGAAACTACTCATCTTAGAAGACAACCTGCTGGAAGGAGTGATACCTGAAAGCATATATCACTGCCAAACACTTCAAGTCATCTCTCTTTCACACAACAAGTTGAGAGGGGAACCAAAATGGTTCAGCAACTTAACCTCACTTCGTATCCTATTCCTCGGACAGAACAATTTTACAGGCGCCATTCCACCTCCCTTGGTTAACAACTCCAAGTTAGTACGTCTCGGTTTAGAATATAACAACCTCCATGGAAGCATTCCAGATGAAATAGGGAATCTTCAGAATTTGAAGGTACTTAACTTGGAAGCAAATAACCTAAATGGGACAATACCCAGTTCAATTTTCAACATCTCCTCATTGCAAACACTTTCGTTAGCACACAATTCTCTATCAGGAACTCTACCATCAACTTTTGGTCTTCATCTTCCTAATCTTGGGAAACTCCACCTAAGTGAAAATCAACTTAGTGGAAGTATCCCTTCATATCTATCAAATTGTTCTCAGCTCACAATGTTGCAATTAAGTTTTAACCAATTTACTGGATCAGTCCCCACAGGTCTAGGTCATTTGGAAAACCTACGAGTACTCCTTCTGGGAATAAATCAACTTGAGAATCAACCAGAAAGTCTAGAACTCAGTTTCCTTACTGATTTGACAAGATGCAGATTTTTGAATATATTGGATATAGGTGAGAATCCTTTCTCCAGCCTCCTGCCGGATTCTATTGGAAATCTTTCAAGATCCCTTCAGGAATTTTACGCAGAGTCATGCAACATAACAGGTCCAATTCCAAAAGAAATTGGTTCTTTGAAAAATTTGAATATGCTCTTATTGAGTGACAACAATTTGAGTGGGACCATTCCATCAGCAATTAAGGGGATGAAAAGTCTACAGAGGTTGTACCTGGATGGAAACGAACTTGAACAAAGCATTCCCACAGAGATTTGCCTCCTCATTAACTTGGGGGAAATGGCCTTGCAGAATAATAATCTGTCTGGACCAATTCCAAGTTGCATAGGAAATCTTAGTCATTTACAAATCATGTTCCTGAGTTCAAATGCACTGTCCTCATCAATTCCATCAAGTTTATGGAGCCTTGAAAATCTATTGTCCTTAAATTTATCATTTAATTCACTGGAAGGAAACCTCCATGCCAACATGAGAGCATTGAAAATGCTAGAAAGCATGGATTTATCTTGGAATAGAATCTCAAACAAAATTCCAGCCATTCTTGGGGACTTTCAAAGCTTAAGCTCTCTTAACCTGTCCTCAAACTCTTTCTCAGGGGCTATTCCTAAACAACTTGGTGACTTGATAACATTGGATTACTTGGACCTCTCCCACAACAATCTCTCTGGAGAAATACCAAAATCTTTAGTAGAGCGCTTTCACATCTCACTACTTGAATTTGTCTTTCAATAAACTGTCTGGGGAAATTCCAATACAAGGGCCCTTTGCAAATTTTACAGCAGCATCTTTCATTGAGAATGAAGCACTCTGCGGGCAACCAATCTTTCAAGTTCCACCTTGCAAAAATCATAGTACTGACAAACCCAAAGCTAAATTTCTCTTGAAATTTATTCTTCCAGTCTTTGCATTTATATCTATACTCATTGTTGTCATTCTCATTATGATGAAATGTCAAAAGAATAATGTGAAAACACAGAATACAATAGATGTAGTACCTGCAGTGGAGCATAGGCTGATTTCATATCATGAGCTTCGTCATTCTACAAATGATTTCTCTGAAGCTAACATCCTTGGAGTTGGAAGCTTTGGTTCTGTCTTCAAAGGAATACTTTCTGAAGGGACACTTGTTGCTGTGAAAGTTTTGAATCTTCAGTTAGAGGGTGCTTTCAAAAGTTTTGATGCGGAATGCAAGGTGTTGGCAAAGAAGGTTCGACATATGGAATCGGTTAAAGTCATAGCTCATGCTCAACCACAGAGCTAAGGCTCTTGTCTTTGTTACATGTGCTAACGGAAGCCTTGAGAAATGGTTGTATTCTTTCAACTCTTTGCTTGAGTCTCTTCCAAGGTTAGCATCATGTTGGATGTTGTGTAGCAGATATCTTCATCATGGTCAATCGGGCCTGTGGTGCCACTTGTGATTTGAAATGACAATGTCACTACGGATGATGGATGGTTGCTCATGGGTGACTTGGCATTGCAAAGATTTTGGCTGAAAACAAGACCGCGACACAGACCAAGACCCTAGGTACTCTTGGCTACATTGCACCAGGTAAAACATTCCAAGCTATGAAAAATTTCACTTCTTGTTTTTGTTTTTTTTCCTGAGATTATTATCACAAAGTTGATAGCATGTAAGATCAAATATCCTTACAACTTCCATGACAAATATGTTAGAAATTTTTGTGCTTTCTTCTTGAAATTTGGCGATTGGTGTTGAAACAGAGTATGGCTCAGAAGGAAGGGTGTCAATGAGAGGTGACATTTACAGCTATGGTATAATGTTGCTAGAGATGGTTACAAGAAAGAAACCCACTGATGAAATGTTTGTGGGGGAACTGAGCCTAAGGAAATGGGTTAAGACTTCAATTCCATACAAAATAATGGAAGTTATAGATGACAATCTATTGAGGACTGAACAGGGAAACGATGCAATTGCTGCACAAGTTGATGTTTTAGCTATTATGGAACTTGGATTGGAGTGTAGCAGAGAACTCCCGGAGGAGAGGATTGGCATAAAAGATGTAATAATCAAGCTTAACAAGATCAAATCCCAAATGCTTTGAAGTATCCATATATGTGCTTTACTTTTTTTCTTGAGTTCCTCTATTGATATGTACCTTTCAGACTTCTAGTAAATTTTCTTGTTGTTTTTGTTCTTGTTTAGTAAGCATAATCAATGTTCCCTTCTAACATGGAGTTGAAGTTTATCAAGCCTAAACATGCAAAGGCAAAAAGCCATGACTCACTGTCTGCTATGACTGCAGTAACAACATTCCCATTAAAAGGATCTCGAAAAAAAAATGACATCAACATTTTGTTTGGAAAGCCCAGATGCATAGGCAGGCTTAAATTTTAGTAAGTAGTGCCACCATTCACATGTGAACTACACTTATATATAAATAGTAAATGATTGACATTCAAATTTTATGTATTTTTGTGATGAACAAAAGAAAAGAATGTTATAAAAAAAGAAAGAGCATATGCAGTGTAGAAGCCTTGGTGTGGTGTAGAAGATACCATCAATGGCACAAGCAGAATTAGTACTACTCATTCTCATGGCCATGGAACTTCACATTTGTAGAGATTCAAGAATAATATTGCAACAATAGGAATTTATTATTTAAGCTGTCGTCTAAACACTTTTGGGCATCGGCAGCGCAATGAACCTACAAAGAGGCGATCTGGCGTCGTGAGGTTAAACCGGGTGATTAAGTTAGCCCGAAAGATGGAGAGAAAAGAGGAAGCACGGAGTTGGAATTTCTTCATTTACCATAAATGGGAATGCTCTTACGATTTATAGAAAGTGGTTACTTAAATCCTTTTCTCTCTCTAGGAAAGAATCTCCCTCCTCAGGAGTTTAAAATGTGTTTCGCATGAGGATTTGTGCTTTCTTTATAGGCCCAGTGCCTTCATCGAGGATTAATCTTTCGAAGTAAGGGATTTGGAAAGCGAGGAGATTTGCGGATAAATATGCTGTGTATTTCCCACCGCCGTGTTGCTCCATGAACTTTATGTATGTGGAAGGACAGTCGATTGGGGGACTTAAAACTCTAGATGGGCTGCCTTGAAGGTGACCTTTGGGAAGACCACCAGCGGCCAGCCCAGGCCCAGAAAAAGAGACCTGGGCTATTGAGTAGTGATCTGAGACATAAGTCTCCTGATGTCTTTCTCATTTAGAATTTTGTCTTTTCAATTGGGAAAAATACTATGTTTTAAACCTCGTGTGTGGAAAGTTGAAAGGACTAGAAAATTAATGCTTACATCAAACGTGCCGGAAGGTGAAGCTTGTGGGTAGCGCACATTTCTAATATATCTCTTGTGTGATGTTACGTGGCACATTTAATCGTTTGTTGATGTTTCACCACATATATAGGTGTTAGGCTCTTAATGATTCTCTTTTCTTATTTATGGCGGCACTCACGCATTGCAATTTATTTTCTCCTATGCTTTGCGATTTGACTGCGTAAGTAATCATCGGAGGTCCCTCGGCATCTTTCAATTTTTTGGTGAGTTTTTACAAACTTTGTTTGCATTGCCTCTATTGTGTTTTTGTGTTTAGAAAGTTTTCGCCTCTTTTGAGAATTGTGTCACATTGTTCATTAGTAGGGTTATAAGTTAGAAGCTATAGGTAGTTTCTGGGATATTCCTAGGTTTGGGGTCATCCTATTAGGTCCCGTAAAGCTTCTTGGTTCAGGGTTCTTAGGTTTGGTTATTAGTGGGTTGTCAAACCTCCACTCTCCAAGGTTTTTATGCCTTCATTGCTTTAAAGTCCTCAAGCTGATCCTCTTTTTTTTTTTTTTTTTTTTTGTTACTTGTAGTATGGCAAGAGGTCGGGAAGAGACTTCTACAAGTTAGGTTCGGCATAAGAGGGGGACCCCTCGAGAATCGCCCACATAGTTGCTGCTATGTTTGTAGAGGAGTTGAGATCCTTATGTTAAGTCCCTGCTGACATTAGTCTAGAGTTGTCGGACGGGCTTGGTTGTCTCAGCGGCTGTAGGAGGAGGAGTGAATAACGTCTACTTTAAGGAAGCGAGTTCTTCTTTGGACGCCGCTTCCCTATCTTGTCATTGGTGAGCGTTCGCCCTTCACCGAGGCGCAGTGTGTGACTTTATCACGTCTGAATGTCTTTCGGATCTTGATAGGTTGCAGTGTGCTAAACTCTCTCTACCAGTTGGATATTTCACTAGTAGAGATTTGTTTTATTTACACTTTGAAGATTGAGATTGGGGGTCGGCTATCTATGTCGGTCCATAGTCCCCGACTGCAATTTGTAACCAGGCTCCCCAACTCCCCTAAGACTGAGGCGAAACGGGTTGTTTTAATGAGAGGGCCATGGTATGAGACGTTAGGCTCTCTTGGGATCCCATTTGACCTGATCGTCCCTCACGTTCCTAGGTTTATCTCAACTCGATGGGGCTTGTTATTTTCTAGATTGCCCACACTCTGACATGCCCCTTTTCTTTAGACTTTGTAGGTAAGCGTAGGCAAGGTTGACTAGTTAGCTAGGTGGAGAAGGCCAGTTTGGAGTGTATTAGTCGACTGCTTGAGATTACTGAGGTGAAGCATAATCATGAGCTCCTCTTATCAGTGAAGAACCTGTGGGAGTTCGGTGCTAGCCCTTTAGATTTATGATACGTCATCCCAGCTTCTTTGCCCAGAAAGAGGCTCGTCGGGGTGAACATTTTGTCACTTGACCTTTGAAGAAGAGTGAGTCTAGGCAGCTCCTCATATCTTTGGAGTGCAGCTAAAGAGCCTCGACCCAGAGATCAGGGGAAAGGGCCTTGAGTCGGCTCTATTTGGGCTGGATCAACCACCTTGGCACATCTGGGACCTAAATCCACGCCCCAGATCACGCTAAGAAGAAAGGAAAGATAAAGGCTGCCTAAGTCAAAAAAAAGAAGAAGGGAAAGATCATAACCGAACATATCAAGGCTACTGATACGGGATTAGAGGGCTTCGTGGATTGGTTGGATCTAATCGCTAGTGACTCGGCTGAGGAGAGGGAGGGAGATATGTCTAGCCTTACTTCTAAATTCGCCGCATGAATGTACAGCGAGCGTGAGCGCTAAGGGAGACTACCACTGACTCTGAGTGTTGGTGGGAAAGTGCCCAAGCGGTTTGGCTAGATGGAGAGGCTCGAAGGAACTGGCTATGACCACTATGGACTCCACTGGAAGGGCCTCCTAATGCTGCATGGCTTTGGAGGGTGCCTCCTAGGATGCTTCCAAAGAGGCTTGTGCATCGCTGGAGGATGGGGTCCTAGCCGAAGGGCCTCCCAATGCTAATGGAGTTGTGGGGGAGGATCCATTAGAGACAGTCGTTGGGCCGTCGTTCTTTGCCAGGCTTACAAATGTCGACCCTTGTAGGCTGAGCTACGTCGGGTGATGCTGGGTTTTGTATATTCTGTAGGAAGAAGTGAGGCCAGATCCTTGACAAACACGGTGGCCGGCCAAAGGCTACTTGGGAAATCATTGACATTTGGAGCCCCTTTAACAAGAGGGAGTCTTTGATCACACACATGTGCGACCTCTACCCCACTCTTCTCCAAATACAAGTGGCGACTCGTGCTGAGGAGTACTCCATCCCCTTCCTTGGCTATTTAGATAGGAAGTCCTTCCAGCGCCTGCTCGAAGACGGGATGCTCATCCTCAACCACAACTTTAACGAGTTGATTGAGTTGGTATGCTTTGACTTTTAGTACCTGAACGTGTGTTTTGTGTTATGATTTTCTTCTAACATCTCCTCTTTTAATAGTTGTCACCACCATTTGAAACATGGCTTGCTATCATAGGGAATTCCATGTGCCCGGTTGGGCGATGTCAGAAGCTCTTGTATCTTGATCGGTAAGTTTCAATACCAGGCCTTGGACACCTCCTAGCTAAGGCTGAGTGGGTATAAGCCTTTGAATGAAAGGCTAGAGTGGTATAGAGATTGAAAGGGTGGAGAAGGGCGACGAGGCTAAAGGGAAGCCCTGAGTTTTTGGAGCTGGCTGTCGATTCTGATCGGAGACGCCAAAACGAGGGCGGAGGATGACTTGGCTAGGGTCCAAGAAGCCTTAGCGGTTGTGGAGGAGGCCAGGCGCAAAGTAAAGACTATGACTGCACACTTGGAGGTTGAACGAACATCACTCCTGCTAGAGGTTAGGGCGACTAAGGATGAAGTGTCCTCCCTCCACTCTCAAGCGGGCAAGGATAAGGAAGCCATGGAGGAAGACTACTAGAAGGCCCTGGAGTTGAATTTTGCTTATGGCTACAAATGTTGTGTGTTCAAACACAACATTTGTGGAGACCAACCATAAGTTTTGGATGGTATGCTCGACTTCTCCGACCTGCATCCTCCATATTTCTTTGCAAACCCTAGGTGCCCCCTCGGTCTCAGCAGCCACTGAGGTCACGGTAGTAGAGGTAAATTAGAACGAAGCGACAAAGGAGCTTGAGAAAAGTGCTTCGTCTAGAACCAAAGCTGATTTTTGCCTTTCTTTTTCCTCTTTCCCCCTTTTTGTAATTGGCCTGTTTGGCTGCTAGAACATTCATGTAACTATCGATGCTACTGGCGTTGTAGACCCTGTTGATTTTGTCCCAGAGCACTTACATTTTATCTATGGAGTGTCACATTTACTATCATTCTCATATGGCACCCGTTGAGGCACGTTGGGCTTGTATGTGGTCCATTGAGTGCATATGTAGTTCACTTTAGAGTGTCATTGTGGCGATTTCTTTTTATTGGCATCGTGCTATAGGAAGCAAGTGGGGCCCCCTCGAGGTTTTAGCTAAATCGAAGTTTATTGGAGTATGTCAAATTCAGAGCACTTGATCTTGTTTCGATCGTATCTCCCTTGTCTGAACTCGGAATCAATGATTTGTTTGTTTTGTTGGATCTTATTATGAGAGGTTTTGTTAAAAATTCATAATTTTTCAGCGGGTTTGACTAATCGATTTGATTGGATTACGTCGGGGCAGTACATATACAACATTGTTTTTTGGGTGATTTTGGCGAGCACTCCTCCTTGTTTCGATCATATCTCCCTCACCCGAACTTTGAATTGTGCACCTTTTTTTTTGTTGGTCTCATTATTCTTCAAGGAACATTCTTTCAAAATTTCAAATTTTCCTCAACCGGCTCGACCAGTTGGCATCTGGTTCAATCGGTTCATCGAGCCAGCTTGTGTGAAGCGTTAGTTTTTGTGATTTTGGAGCCCAAATCCCATATGGATCGTGCCCATATGCTCCATATTGGTCTTGGGAAGTAGTTTGGGTCTATTTTGGGCTTTGGCTTGAGTTACATGTAGCCATATGAATCCATGGATGCCCTGGTGGTGAAGCAAGGCGAAACTGAGGAATCAACTTGCATGGGGTGGTGAGGGGAGTTATTGGGAGTGTGGTTTCAAGGCTAATGAAGCGCTCCCGGAGTTTGAAGTGGAAGGCTTACCGGGTGGTACCAGATCTTGAGGTGGGAATCGGTATAAAGCATAGAAGACCAGTACAAGGACCTTTGGCACTTTGGCTCGGATGCACATTTTCGATTTTTTTGGATACTTAAGCTTGGATTTTTTTCTGTGTTTTGTGGAAGAGGTAACCCTTGCTCCACTTTCGATTTCATATCTTCTTCCCTATGCTCACGATCCTTGAATAAAATATATCTTTTGCTTGGTGGCCTAGCTTAGTTTGTTAGGTAAGACAATGGTCCATGGGCAGTTGCCGATTTAGTAAGAAGGCTCATTATTTATACATTGTATATTCATTTTGATTATCACAGCGAGACCTTCATGGTGTGCATGATAATGACTATGAGGACTTCCATGGATGTCATTCCTTTGAATTGAATGATGCGGTTTCAAGCTCAATCACGTGGGAACCGGTTGATAGTTTCGATGGCGACCGGTTTTAGAACACAACGGTTTTTTGTTTTCAGTTGGTTCTCACTCGTGGGAGCTGAGAATCATGCACCAATTGTTTTGTTAGTTTCCTTATTCTTTAAGGAATATTCTAACAAAATTTGAGAATTTTCCTCAACCATTTGAACCGGTTTTCATGTTCATAGGTGAGAGCCGGTTCAACAGTTTCTACTGGGTAGCCCCGATTTTAGAAAACACAATGGATTGTTTCAGTTGGTTCTCACTCATCCGAGATGAGAATCATGCACCGTTTATTTTTTTTAGTTTCCTTATTCTTTAAGGAAATTTTGACTAAATTGGGGTTTTCCTCAACCAGAATGAACAGTTAGGAAACCCGGACCGGCTAGTTCATTAGGTTTAGTTTGAATAACGATTTAGGTACTTTGCTTTGTTTATTAATAGATTCTCGCACTCATTGGAATTGGAATTGCACTCCAGTTTATTTTAGTTCGACTTTTGTGAGAGAAAGGTCTTGGAAGTTTTTGAGAACTTCTCTCAACTGGCTGAACAGGTTAGGAAACTGGACCAACCGGTTCATTAGGTTCAGTTTTTCGAAATAGCAGCTTGGGTTGTGTATTGAGTTGGATGAGCAGGTTCCTGATTATTAGCTGAATGTAGGTGTGTGATTGCAAGGTTGTCTCTTGTCTCCTTAGGATTGGTTTGAGCCTTTGGCATTGCATTTGCAAATGGCTACTTGGGTTCATTCCTAGAAATTTGTGTTGGGGCGTTTGTAGAATGACATGACTTTCACAAGATAGTGGTGTAATATTAAGGCTTTATGTAGTTGAATTTCTTGACTAAGAAGTTCATGTGGGATTCAGGTAGTTGAATTTTATTTTGGTTCTAGGGATCTAGGTGACTACATTGCTTGTAAATTAGTGAGTCCCATGGTCTTCATTTTAATAAAATGGGGTGGCTTGGTTGCAGCCCCGTTTTAGAACACTTTGCCATGTTTGTGTCGATTCTCACTCATCCAGGATCGAGGAATCGAGCAGTTTATTTCATTGAATTTCACTCTTGTATGCGGAATTTTTCTAACAAAGTTTCCAGAATTTTTTCTCAATCGTTTGTACTGGTTGAGAGCCCAGATTCAGCAGGTTGTTGCAGACTGACTCATGAATGACCACATTTTTAGAATGTTTCAAAATAGAATCTATTATGGCGTGCTTGAATTTCTTTCCAGGAACTGTAAGAATTTTTTTTTTAGGTTATGAGGTTAGTTTTGGTTTGAACAAAGTGGGGTAGTGGGCAATGTGGGATTAGTAAGTATGGTTTGGTTGTGGGATTTTAAAGGAATGTGTGCTTCACGCTCAAATGGAAACCATACCTGGTTAGGCTGCTATCCTTCTTTGGTATAGGATAGTGATATTTGGTTTTTAAAATGCATGATGTATGATGTATTATTTGCCTACCCTATTCTATAAGCGCGCTGACTAAGATCTCAGTCACGTGCTTGGGCGTTAGTATTTGTATTTATATGTGTACATGGTGTTTGGACTGTTTTGACATTTGTGGTGCATTTGAGCTTGTTGTGGCCTCTTGTACGTGACGGCTGAGACAAGTACGCACCCATTGTTTTGATTGGTTAGTGTTTATGTTAGATCTTGAGTAGATTGGTGTGATTCGAGTCATCTATGTAGCCCCTGGGAGGAATTTGTTTGATCTTTGAACCATATGCTCCCTTACCCGATTCACTAGTATAGGTAGGAGTTTCGGGCTGGGGTGCTACCTTGCGTGAGGTGCTGATAAGGTAAATTGATCCCCGAACCTAGAAATCTAATTTTATAGACCGCTTTTTTCCTAACTGGAGTCAATGAGGGGTTTTTGTTCTTCATTTTTCCCTATTAAAAAAAATAATAAAAATAAAAAGTAAGTGCGACTCAAAGCAGCTGTTCCTCTCAGGATGGATTTTTCCAAAACTAAAAAATCAACCTACATTTTCTTTTCATTTAAAAGCGAGTCGCGTTGGCCCGTGGATCGGGTAGGGTCCACAAATTGGCGACTCCATTGGGGAACGAACCCAAAATATCTTGTTTCATAAGAGGATCAAGCTTGAACTTGAGTTGTGTATCTTAGAGCACATGGTTCTTTGATCAATAGACTCTTAGGCTACATAGATAACTGATGATCACATACTTGGTAGGTATTTGGCTTGCACTTGTGGTTTGTTTGTGCTTATGTGTTCACCTGTGGGATTCTTGCATGCTAGCTCATGGTTAATAGGTACCTAGCTATATGTTTCTGATTGGCATAGATGGTTAGATTGTGTGTAGATTCTATGGTAGGCTTGCTCTTTGTGCATGATTGTTTGCTGCATGGCTACCCTCTCTCTTGCATGACTACTTGATTTGTTTGTATTTGTAGGGCGTGCTTGTATCCCCTTATTTCCTAATCACTAGTCTTGGTTGAATTTTCCTCATGGATTGCCTATGTTGCTGGGGAGTCATTCCCAATTGTTTGCCTTCGACCAAGCTAAGGATTTGGAGTAAGGTCTAGTGTAAGGGCTATATTGATGTTTGGGGCACACTATGGGATGAATATCCAGAGCAATGAAATTTGTATGGCCACGAAGCTGATTTCATGGATACATGCGTGGCCATTGTATCGTATTTTGATTGTTGGTTGGGATCTTAGGTTACGTGTAAGCCCTAAAATCTGCTAGAATTTTTATAATAATTTTATTATATGTTTAGAGGGTATAGTCGAGCAAACCTTGAGGATTACGGGAATTGATAAATGATTAAACAAGCTCTTATATGATCGAAAATGAGTATTTGTGATTGAGTGATAAATGCTAAATGTCAAATGATAGAACACGAATTAACCCAGTGAAAGACGAAAATGGAAATTTATGAAAAGGACTGGGTCATAAGTTATAAATAATACATGTCTAGGTGTAAATATGGGGATTGAAGTGCAAATAGAGAAAAGTATGGGCTATATAGTAAATTAGGGAGAACTTAAGTCTAAAAATGGATTTTGTAGGCCAAACAAAGCCTTATGAGTTGTGACTTAAGACCACATTTAGTCTTAGAATGCCCATTTAGGCAAGAAAGCAGGTGATAGAGAAAAGGAGGAAATTTAGGGTTTTGAATGGGAGATTTGTGAATTGCTCCATGAAAATCAAAGATAAGTGATAAAAGCTCTAAGGGAGGAACAGTATTGAAGTTTGAAAGAGATTTGAGGTAAGACTTGGAAACCACTAAACCCTTTTATTTGTGTTGAGTTGAAAACCCCAAATGTGGATAAAAAGAGTTTTTTTTTTTTTGTTGTAAATGAGTTTTGGGGTTGTGTTGGGTTGAGTTTTGAAGAGTTTTGTTGGTTGGTATTGGTTTGGATTGGTTTTGAGGAGTGATTGTAAAAGAAATGTTTGGTTTCAAAAATCTTTTGTCAAAATTTTGTCAAAACTGTTGCTTGTTTTGAACTATAGATTAAGTTATAATCATCCAAATGAATTGGATTCAATTGGTAAAGAACCATAAGATATAGAGCTACAGATTTATAGAGAGGACAAAGAACAAATTAATACTGACTAAGGTTCTCGAATATGGGCTTAAAGGGGAGTTCGGTAAAGCTCAACGGCATGCCACAATTTTGGAGGTGGTGTGGTGTTTTGGCCATAAATGAGTTTCACTCATCCAATTTGAGTGATTGAGATTACACATTAGTATAATTACAGGGAATAATTTACTTGAAGGAGTATATGATAATTGTAACACAAGTTCCCAAATCTGTCCAAAGTGGTATGTGAAGGTCTGTTTGCAAATTATAGTAGTCTAGATGTAAAATGCAATAGCAGGTTTTAGTGATCAAATTGGGTGATTCCAATTGGAGAAGAAACCTTAGAACCATAGATTCAAATGAGTGAAGGAACAATTACCAATTTATGATTTTAAGACCCCAGAAATTGAGAATAACAGTAGGTGATCCAATGAGCTAACCAATTTGGCATTAAAAGGCTGTAACTTGAGTTTGGGACTGTTTTGGCTAAGTGTGTTTTGGAAATTATGAGAATAGATTGTTGAAATGATTAAAGGTCTTGGAAGGAATATATGGTCTTGGAAATATATAACTTTTACGCTGGACAAATTTGTTGGGAATTTATTTGATTTTAGAAAGTGTTTTGTTACAATTTGTCAAAGTGGATAGGTTAGGGTTTTTGGGATGTTAAAAGTTAAAAAATGGATCGATTGGTTTATAATCTGATTTTGGGTGTAGAGTTAGTTAGACCTTGGTCTAAGCTAATCAAATCAATGTTTGAGATTAATTTTGGACAACATTAGGATTAGTTTTTGGTGAGACGTTTTAAAATCTTGCTATAAGAAAAAAAAAATAGCATCTGTTTTGCCATGTTGTATATGTGGTTGAGGGCCTTGAAGAATTTTTAAATTGAAAATTTTCAGAGATGTCATTGGATATATAAAGGACTAAACTGAAGAGTTTCATAATTTTTGAAGACCGTTTGAATAATTTTTGGATAATAAAGTCCAGAGAGTACAAAATGGGAAAATAACGGTCCTTGCATTTGGTGTTAGTGTATGTTTGAGGTTTTTGACTTAATCTTCCTTTGGGGATGGATTAAAGTTGGGAAACTAACAACCATACCGAGCTTGTATCTTGCCTTAATTTGCTAGCCACAGATTAAAATCTGATATTAAGCTCAGAAAATCAACCCTAATAAAATCCACTTAAATCTTGCATGAATAATATTGTTCTTTAATTGCTTATTGGAATAGGGGCTAATGAGGAGAAGAAAACTGAGGCTGAGATTAGATTAGATGATTGTAATCAAAGTGCAAAGTTTTTTGGGTTTGTTCTACACCTTTGTCTCATTATTTCGAATCTCTATCTCCAAAATGTTTGAATTGCGTATTGAATTGTTTTAAATTGATATGATGCAAATAAATTGTGAAATGAATTGCAAGTTGATTCAAATTAAGAAATTTGATAAATTGATTGATTGCGAAATGAATGACATGAAAATTGCATGAGTATTGAAATGATTTGTTTGTATAAAAATACATACTATATTGTATTTTCCTATAAATGATTTGAATACCCTTAATAGAATGTGCTTAGATTAAATTCGAGTTAAGAGGATATATTGGTATACAATAAAGTCGAACAAGCGTACTATTGTAGCATACGATCCGTGGCCAATGAAGTGTATCGGTAATTATTGCACCAACCCGAGTACATATTTTTATAAAACCGTGTTACCCGGCTGCGGCTTTCGATAGAATTGTGCGGTGGTCGTCATCCTATGCATCGAAAGCATGAGTTAAATTCGATAAGAATAAAATGCAAAATAATGATAATGAGAATGAAAAAGTGCATGTTTATGATTTGAATGATTTATTTACATGAAAATGCATGATTTGAGATGACCAATGGTGCCAATTGATTAAATGGAAATATATCTTTATGTATCTATTGTATTGCATTGGTCATTTAAGAAAAGTACAAAGCATTGTCTTATGAGTGCATGATTGATTTAAGTTAAAATAAAAGAGATAAGTATAGAACCACTAAGCATGAAAATGCTTAGACATAGTTTTTATCTATGCGCCCAGTGCCGGAGTGAGCGAGGCGAAGTGAGATTGAGGAAGCGTGAGTCATCAAGAAGGCTGCGAGTAAAGTATATATTCCGTCATATGCATCCATCTCACTTTTTGAACAATTGATGTTTTGTGATCAAAAGAGTTAAACTCTGAAGCTTGATTTTTGTATATTATTTTGAATGAGTGGAATGCCTTCATTGTAAATGCATTTGTTAAATGTAAATGTTGCTCGACTCTAGAATTTGAAATCATTAGCACATATTTGAAAGTGTTTATACGAAATGGAATGTCGGCCTAAACGGTTATTTTTTTTTTGTATATGTTTTGGTAAATGAACTCGGCTAGCAACCTGGACTCGGTTCGGATCCTCCAATCAGGTCGGGCCAGGAATGGGTGCTACATTACATCCCGTCTAGGTACAGTCATCTAGCTTTTAGGACTTGCCTTTTCCTGTTGTTAGCTTTTGAGCCACATTACCCCTGAGGATACCACCATGTTAGATTCCCGCTCCTGCATGTGGAGCCACATATCAGATTAGCTGTTGATGTCACATGTTAGCTCATTCCCTTAGAGGATTTCATTGTGGGATTGCATTATTGGATTGATTTCCGGATTGATAGTCACAGGGACTGAATTACCCCTTTCCTTTTGTAGGATTGTTGATTGAGACCGACCTAGGTTCTCGAGCTTGGACAAGAATTAGAGGCAGACTAGTTAGAGGATCAGATCCACACAGTCAGTTAGAGTAGACATTAGATCATAGAGATATAGACCCCCAGTATACTATTGTCGACCAGTTGGCCAAGATTACCGATACCATGGCGACACTCCTGGATGCTACTTTGGGATTGGGAACAGGAGGATAGATAGTGTCAGACTCGACCATTGCCGGTTGAGGGGAGCTGCATTATGACCCTCTCTTTGTGCCCCCACTACCACCATCGCCACCTGGACCCACTGTACAAAAGGACTATATAATTCCTCCACCACCACCACCACTTGTTTAGTCAGCCCCACAGGTTGGAGCTTTTGCTCTACATGGTCAGACTGAGACCAGACCACATTATGTTATGGCCCCTACACCGATTGTTGATGACACCGAGGCTCGTATGGATAGGATTGAGCAAAGGATAAGGTCTCTGCATGTTTCTGATGGGGTTATAAGTTGGGACGGATATGATGACCTTCCAGTGGCAACCTTGCCAGTTGAGTTCCGCATGATGGACATTGAGAGGTACACGGGGATAGGGTGCCCCCGTATTCACTTACAGTTGTATAACACTGTTATGCGTAGGCATAGCTTGGATGAGGCATAGATGATCATGCTTTTCCCTTTGTTACTGAGTGGTGCCACTCAGCGTTGGTTTGCCTCATTGGACCCTTCGAGGCGTAGAACATGGTACACGATTTAGGACCGGAGTCTATAGGACAATATTCTTTAACCTTTGTAGTGGGCGTATCCGGAGGATTAGGCCCTCGGCCGAGGCCAGCTGAGTCGGTCACTTCATTAATCTCCGGCTGGAGGGAGAAGATAGCATAGATTATAGATAGACCCTCATAGTGCAATTAGATCAACATGATTATACTGATCTTGACCCTGCTTTGCTAAAGCATCTCATGGGCTTCCGAGACCGGACTTTGGATCATTGGTTGAAACTCACATGGCGTGAGGGCATATCTGAAGGATTATGGGTAGACTCTTCCCCTTAATTTCGGGGAAAAAGCCGGTCGGGACCAGAGCCGCGGATGTTAGTGCCGTTGGCATGAATGAGACACATGTCCCAGCCGCCCTTCGTTTTAGAGGCGGTTTCGGACCTCTTTGCCGGATGATCTGACGGGATCGGTGCAGACCAGGTTGCTCCTTTCGAGCGGTTGGGCCTGCTTATCTACATCCGCCCACCGCGACCAATATATGCTGCATGGCGCCTCGAGCCCGCTACATGCGATTACCATCAGCGATGGGCACGCCTCCTGGGCGACGGGGCGGTTACGGCTTCGAAAATGCTTTGGTAGAGCATTTGGAGAGATTGGTTAAAGGTTTTATTGTTCCAACACCACCTAGACCACAGTCACGCCCCGACCCCCACACAGGCGAGACCAGAGAGGGTGCGAGACTTCTGGGAGACTCTTTGCTTTTGAGACATTGGTAAGACCCCAGTCTTATAAGCGCACCAAAATGTCATATCTGATGATATAAAAAATAAAACTACCACCGTAGTAGTGTGCCAGTATATACATCTGATCTTGAGTCATTACATATACATATACAAAAATTGTACATTTACATTTACATAATTCGGCACAACCTATGAAGTGATGGACTCTTACGAGTTTATTATTGATAGTATCACGGAAGGTGCGGATGTCCTCTTACATACCTACCTGGATTAAAACCGATGCTAAACGATCATAAGTAGGAGAACATATGTATATACATATACATGCACTAATACATTTATAGCAAAACATATAGCGATACTTGAATATCTGTCATGAGATATCAGAATTTATCATGACTTCATATAGTAAGCTTATACTACTTGTACTTATTGAAGTGATACTTATGCAGATCTCAGTAGGGATTCTGAAGCTTATCTTGCTCTGGGGAGATGCGCATAGTCTTCACGGAAACCTCTTATGCCGGAGGGTACCCGTAGGTACTCTGAGCGATACTTGTACGGAGGTACACATTAGGTCAAATTGGGAGAAGCTTACACTTATCTGGGGTGCTCGTGGGTACTCTGAGGCTTATACTTATACGGAGATCTGTGGAGTGCTACAGACTTATCTTGTACATTACTTTCCTCCTTATTCATTGTCGAGAACCTTATCCTTATAACTGTTGACTACAGACCAATAATACCAAGGAATGAGTAGGACATAACGATAAATGCAGAAGGGTATAGTATGTCTTGGGGTCTTGTAATATAATGAGTCTTAGGAAGCAACGACGGAGAGTCTTAGTCACACTAAACGGAGTACCAAAGTCCTAAATGTGTCGAGCCTTTGTCGAGAGAGTGTCGTCTCACTAATGAAATTACCCAATCTTAAATGTGCCCAAAGCCCTGTCAGAAGTCATAAATCGCCCAATAATCAAAAATCTTGAAGTACTATATGTGCCTACCGTATAGCAGGTGTATATCATTCAATATAGGTCTTGGCGGAGTCCTACAATTATATGTGTTTAAGAACTTACTATCTTATCCTAGGGGCATTAAGTTTGCCAACATCACACAGCTTCACCTCGGCGGTAAGGTACAGTGCGTCTTTCACTTAGTTTCATTCTTATTTGAACCCCCACTAGTCATTTATTAGGGTTCCTATAATATCGGAGTACTAATTTAGGGCTTATCAATATGCGAATACAAAAATCGAGAATGCTTCAGGAAACATCGGTATAAAGTACCACTTTGATTGGTACGGTGCGATCACTACAATCAGGGGTACGCCGATTACCACTTGGATTGATAGGTGCGATTCTATTACGTCCGCAGTCTTGGTACCCACTTTACGATACCGGTGCCAAAGCGCGTGTTACCTTTGAAATTGCGGATTTGTCACTTTTCACCCATGACAACTCTGGAATAACTTCCTCTAAGACTCATGTATCTCATAATCCACAATGGAATCCTACCCCGAACCACTCCCTGAACACTTGTAATGGTGGTTTAGAGCTTCTCATAGCCAAACCACAGACAAAGAATCCAGAATCCATACAAAAGTCACAAATCTACCACAAAACCCTAGAAATGGGAGGGATTCCATATTCGTCTTATACAAACTAGGGTTTTACCAACCTAACTTTTAACAAATCTAGGGTTAGGATGAACTCCTAACTAAACCCTAGAAATGGAACAAAACTAATCTCCATACGAAAGTCTAAAAATCCATACCTTACCATACAATCCATACAAAATCATTATAGCATCCATACATAAATAGTCTCCATACCTTTCCTCCTCTTCTTCTTCTTATTCTTCTCTTCCTTTCTCTCTTCCTCTCTCCTTCACGATTTGCTCTCCTAATCCCCAAATGAGAGACCCTAAATGGGTCTTATTTGGTCTAATTTCTCTTTTATTGCACTTTGGTCCTCCATCTCACCTCTATTTGCAAATCAACTTATGCTATATTCTACTTTAGCCCATAGTCTTCTTATCTTATGACTTTTGTGCCCCCATTTTGACAAGTTACAAATTTACCCTTGTATCTTGTTCAAATTTCGGGTTTCGAAATTTTCTCACTTAGCAAAATAATAATTACGAAAATTTTCCAAATGCACTAATAATATACCCTAATTATGTTTAAAAAAAACTAGGGTCTATTTTGGGGTGTTACACCACCACTACAGCCTACCCACCCAAATTCAGGACAGATCTTCATTGTGCCTATCATCAGAGAGCGGGTCATGATACAGATAGTTGTGCAGTGATGAGTCTTAAACTCATCTATTTTTAATCCATTTTTCTGGCTTGTTTTTAGTATTTTCAGAGCTGTTTTAATGCCAAATTATGGAATATTTACAAGCAATTACCAAGCAACAGAGTTCGGTGTGTCGCGAAAAACTTCCAAGCAATTACCAAAGAAACCATGTTGCAATAACATTTTCTGTGTCGCAACACCATAATCTGATTGTTAACAATTGAGCTAGGTCGCGACAGAAGACAGTAGGTTGCGACTGAGAATGGGAAAAACATATGCTAGTCAGCTAGGAACAAAATAGTTGGTGTTGCTACATAATGCTGAACTAAAGGCAGAATATTTGTCGCAGCAGAACCCTCTTATGTCATGACATTGACTTTTGCAACATGGAAAAGTTTGTTAAGACAGAAAGGATACTGGAGAGGAAGTTTAGTTCGCGACAAGAAAACTAGGTCGCGACAAAGGGTGCTTAATGGATGAGGCCGGCTTGGTTGCAGCAGGTGATGTTGTGACATACTTCAAGCTTAAAAGGTGTTTTGATGTCACTTGTGGAGATTTTTCAAGTCTTGACATAGAAATCGGTGAACAACGAAAAGTCCTGATGCGACGGGGAAATAAGGTTAACGACCACGAAGACAGTACAGAGCGAAAAGTTATGTCACGACTAGAAAAACTAGGTTGCGATAGGAAAAGATGCTACATACAGAAAAGTGTTGTCGCGACATAACATATTTAAGAATCCCCGACATGCAAAACATCCCCCGAAACAAAGTCGGTCGCGACATAAAAAACAAACTGAAAAAGAGAGCGAGCTTAGTGGCGATAGGCCTGCGGTGCGACAAAACTTTTAGTGTGGCCAATCTGATAATACAAGGCGGTGTTGTATAATAACTGAAACGAGTCTTGTCATGACACCCAGAAAACTTTGGTGTGACACCAACTTGCTGAAATTTGCCGTGAAACTATCATTGCGACATGATTATCGATGTTGTGACATAACTATTTGAGGAAATGCACAAAATACTATCATGACAAAGGAAACTCTGGCAATGAGTTTCATGACGAAAGGAAGAAGGCCCACTTGCCAACAACTATCTACGTTGTTGGCGAAATGAAGGAGCACAAGATCTTTGCAGGATTCTGCGATAGGCGGTGCATACTGCAGCAAAAACACAAAATGTCGCTGACCTGCAACCACAGGTGGCAATGAGAAGGAGAATTTTGGCCCAGTACGTAGGGATTCACATAACACTAATTTTAGGGCTTAAGCTTTTAGGGCTCTATAAATAGAAGCATTGCGGAAGAAGTGAGGCGGTCGATCGACAACGACGAACTAGAGTACTGGGGAGTTGAGGACCCTTTTAGCATTGTTTTCTTTTATTTTCTTATTTTCTTTTCTTCGTATTAGATTAGCGTTAGCGTGAGATTTTGATTTGTTACTAGATCTGAAATAGTAATTTGTTCAAAAGTTTAGAAGTTGAAATTTAATGTTGCGATTCATTTCACGATTCTTTATTTGAATTGATGAACTCGGATAAGCGTTGGAACTCATTTCATGGTGATTAGGTTATAGTGGAATTTTCACGATTAGTATTTCAATGTATGTAAGTAATCAGTTTTGAGAACCTGACTTCCACTTGGATCGATGTTAGTTATAATTCTTTTACGCAAAATGAGAAGAAAATTTCTTGAGTTAGGTTTTGAATTTATTTGGATGGTGTGTTGATCTTGATGTGTGTTCCCAAATTTTAGTAGCTTATACCCTTGAAAAGACTATTTTTGGCTCCGATTTCCGGGAGGCCACTGCAGATGGGCCACGAGAGATGAGGGTTCCTAAGAGCAGATAAATTTGCTTGGGGGTATGTTAGTATGTTGAAGAACCCAATGAGCTCTGAAGGTTACTTAGATAAATCCTCGATTTTCTCATGGTTTGAGAATGGGTTGAGTGATATCTCAATTTAATCAATTGAGATCTCTCCTTAGTGGAAGAATGATCTTGATCTACGTGTTAGCATGAGATCTAATCAAACAAGAGAAAACTCTTTCAAATCTTGAGGATGAGACATCATTCTTGTTGTAGAAATCCTTATTTGCCCTTTCTTGGAAGGCAATCTGCGATCATAAGAAATGGAAGTATGAAGTATTGGAAAAGAAAAATACCCCGGTCTTGAGGAGGAATTCTAATTACAAGTAATTGATTAGAATACATGTTTGAAATGAACATGAAAACTCTACTCGGTGAAAGTATAGTTGAAGGAGAATCCAAGTATACTACCTTGCCTCTTGACAATTATAATCCAACTTAGGGAAAATATAATGAGATTAGGATCGAGGGTGTGTTCCATCGGTGAAATCGATTATCTACTTCAGTAATAATCTAGTTAGATCCGGTTACATTTAGGATTTAATTTTCCTTTTATATTAAATATCTTAGGATTCTAGTTATTAAAATTCTTATTCGGTTACTAAATTTTCATCACAAACTAGACGTTCGAATAGTGTAGGCTTGAGTAGTTAGGGTAGTTTCAGGATTTACATTCCTTTTAATCTCACCTTAGAACGATATGGGACTTATAGGTCCACTTTATTACTTGTATGGCTTGCACTTGCGATTTTTAAGACCAAGTAAATTTTAATTGAGTTTAGTGAAAAAATTATTCTTCTTATGAGCATCTGATGTATGTCCCCAGTCTTAGCTCAAGTTTTGGTGCCTTTATCTGGTATTCTAGTTAGTCTTTGGTAATAATGGCAGAAATTTGTATATATCATTTGGTCTAATCATGCAGCATTGAGGCATGCTATTCAGGACTTGATTGATCAGGGTTTGGTTGATTTGGGACGCTCCGGAGTGACTACAGACCCGCTCCCCACTCATGACACTAGAGTTGTACCTCCACCCTCGGGTGGTATACATTCAATTGAGTATTTAGGAGATGATATATTCATGATGGGATGGGATGGGATGGAGAGGCTTCACAACCAATCAATTTTTACACAAACTCGAATTTTAGAGAATACACCCATGGTTAGCAGGTCTCCAGGCCATTTAGATTGATTCTAGATGATGTTTCGATGAACATGATGTGCTTGATGTATACTTGTAGCATGTTACGCGCTGGCACCGCCATTATGTTCCTAAAGGGTATGGGCGATACATGAGATGTTCGATTATTCGAGGTAGAGTGTACTTCGGCTACCTATTGATAGTCACTTTCCGCACCCGATCTTTGGGAATGAGATTGGGGAAGATAATGAGATTTTGTGCCAACTGCACACCACTTAGGACTGCATTTCCATTTGGAGCTTATTGGCCTCATCCAATGCACATAGAGACGCATTTATCAGAGCTCTTAGTCGATTAGGTCAAATCTGCTACCTTTAGGGGCGATCCACTTTTACGATGGCGGATAGAGTACACATGCGTAGTGTTTTCGATGATGGTTACCACTGGGGATTAGACCATGTTCGTTCTTTGTTCATCGATGTTGCTTGTTCAGGTCGTAGGGTGTCCACCTTGAACATTTGTCCATTGGTTACTGCCATTACTTTAGGATTTTCACCATCCGATTTTGGGCCATCCACACAGACCATCGGAGCTTATGTCGGGACTTAGAGGACAGTTATGGGTACTCTCACTACAAATGTCATGATAAATTCGGTAAGATGACCGGTGTTTTTCAGATTCGGGGATTTTGTCATCTTACTCTAACCTACTTTGTACCGCCTTAGACTCATGGCGGGTCTATACCATATTCTCTTCATCGAAGGTGAAGTTCATACAAAAGCATTATCATAATCGATGCAGCAAGATATTTATTACCTTTAGAGCCCGATTATTTTCATCGATCCTGATGAGGAAGACTTGCATGGCCAGGTTACTTTTGATGAGGTCTAGGTTGTCAGTTTAGAGAATGACAGTAGAGACATGGTACCTATGTCTCTTGATTAACACTACAGCACTTTGGTACTCAATATGATGAGAGGCATGTCCTATATGCACAGCTAAGTTGGGTTGCACCGGCGAGGGCACGTGAGTTTGCTTTCACGATTGATTATGACCATGCACATATGGATTAGGTTACACTCGATTCGAGGATGATGCCGACACGTGGCGTGGTACAGGGATAGGGTGAGGAGCTGGCTTGTCAGGGGTTCATTCGATTACCCGTTGCCCATACACTTTTCGGTTCTGAGCTATCTTTCAGGAGGATGAACATGCACCTCGCGTAGGTGTTATGTTTGCCGGGGATGGTTGAGATTCGGGAGCGTCGACAGGCCTTAGGATAGATGTGTTTGAGTTCTGAGACCATCGACCCACCCGAGGCCATGATAGTTGTACCCCTATCACCGGATCGAGCCAGTGCGTTTTCCATGTGCTTTCTTGAGGAGGTCCCTGACTATGACATACCTATGGACTTGGGGGATGATATTAATGGAGTGACTCTTCTTGATACTTACATGGAAGAGATGGGCCTTGATTAGCAACGGCGTGTCTTGACCATAGCCACCGCGTGGAGCCCCGTTATGCTTTGACATATTAGGAGTTTCTATGATTGATTCTTATGATGTGACATTTTGCGAGTGCTTGCCGACCAGTGGACATGATCGGGCGGCGCATTCTAGATGCTTCCTAGCGGGCTCGATCCGCTTTTGATGTGTTTGGGATTATGCTTGAGTTTAATGGTGATGGACTTGTTGCTGCGATATTACTCGCGATCACCCCATTTACGTCGAGGCGTCAGGCTCGTGAGCGAGCCTTTTCTTTTGACATGTCGGGTTGTCACAGCGATGACATTTCTGATGGTATTAATTACATGAGTATTTGCTTGTGTCACAACTTTTTCCTTTGATTGCACCACCAGCACCCATAGCACATGTTTGCGATGTTGATATCTGGGAAGTTTCTGGGGTTGTTGCTTGGGTGATCGATTAGGTGTGATTATGATACAAAGGACGGGAAAGTTACACCCTGGAGCATAGAGTTGATAGATTTTGGGGGCACCGGATCGGCGGGGAGATTAGGATGGCTCTTCCTATCTCTGATGAGAGAGGAGTAAGTTGAGTGACCTCTTTCGAGGTCAGCGCCAGATGTATTTGCATGGTCGTATAGGACATGCGGGCCTTGACGTATGGTTCGGCATCATGTCACACGCCCGTTACGCCACACGTACTAGGCGGTCGGCGAAATTGAGAGACTACACCCTCGATGGGTTGCGAGGTTAAAGAAGAGTCGGAGAGCAACTTAGTGTTGGCTTCTTGTCGGTGGTTAATTATCTTGAGTGGTTAGCTAATGTGATCCTTGCTCCACAAGGATGCGGGTTAGGATTTGTGTTGATTTTGAGATGCAGGAATAAGGCGGCCTTAAGGATGATTTTCCTCCCACATCGATATGTTAGTTGGCGACCTTTGCGGGGCACCTGTGTTGTCCTTCATGGATGGGTTTTCTAGGTATAATCAGATTTTGATGGCTCTGGGGATATGGAAGACTTCTTTCATCCGCAGTGTGGTACTTACTGCGCTGCTCCAGGTCATGTTGGGTTGAGAATCACGAGCCGCCTATGGAGTTGCTACTGCTGTTCACGATCATGATGCGTAGGGATGTTGAGGGTATGGATGACATGATGAGTGAAGTCTCGAGATGAGGCGGGATCCTTAGCAGCCCATTACGGAGATTCTTTGAGAGGATCAGACGATTGGTGAGGTTGAATCGAAGTGCACCTTTGGGGTGACACCCAGGAGGTACTAGGCCACATTGTTAGCGAGCGAGGTATAGAGGTTGATCTAGAAAAGATAAGAGCCATAATTGACATGCCTGCTCCAAGGACGGAGAAGGAGATTAGGGGCTTTCTAGGAAGATTGCAGTACATCAGTCGTTTCATTGCTAGATTAACAGACATATGTGAGCTATGCCGAGTCTCTTGAGAAGAATCGACACTACGATTTAGGAATGATGATTGTCGACATGCTTCGAAAAGATTAAAGGAACGCCTCTTTCTTCTCCAGGTTTTAATTGCCCCCGCTTTTGAGGGCACCCTCTGCTTTTGTACTTTTCAGTTTCAGACATGGATTTGGGATGTGTGTTAGCTCCCGACGCTTCGATGATTCGGGAAAGAGTGACTATTTATTACACAGTAAAGAGGATCTTTGGGTATGAGTAAATATATTGATTGAGCTCCTTTGTTTGGCATTGGTTTGGGCGGCTGGGAGGCGGGCATTATGTGGTGAGCTATTCCATATTATTGGTCTCACGTTTGGATCCTTTGAGGTATTTGTTTGATAGACCAGTCCTGACTGACAGACTCATGAGACGGTTGGTGTTGTTCGATGGGTGGCATCGATGATGTTGAGCTCCCGGTAAAGGGATCATTATTTGCGAATCATTTAGCCTCTTTGCCAGTATCTGATGATAGGCCGATTCACGATGATTTTCCTGATGGACAGTTTGTATCAGTGACAAATTGAAGGATGGCGGTTGTACTTTGATGGTGCTTCCAATTAGTCAAGATTGGGTATTGGTGTCTTATTGATATCACCTTAGGAAGTGTATTATATCAGTTCGGTTAGCATTCGATCATCAGCGGTGGCGAATAATATTGTTGAACAAAATGTGCATTACTGCATAGAACTGACACTTGATCTTGGAGTTAGACAATTGGAGATCCATAGGGACTCCAACTTAGTTATTCAATAGACTCGGGGTATTTAGAGGACTCGAGATGAGAAGCTAAAGCCCTACCATGCATATTTGGATTTATTGGTTGATAGGTTTGAGGTTGAGATACATCTGCAGGCGGAGAGTGGTTGCGGCAGCTTTATCCACCTTGGCTTACTGATTGAGATCCTATGAGATGGCCCCGTGACCATTCTTGGATTGAGACTAGATCTTTGATTCGCTGTTGTTTGATTAGAGATATTGATAACGAGATGAGTGCGGTATCATGATATATATCCGATTCGGCATGGCGCTCACCCAGTCGACCTCGGCCCAGATAGAACACTGAAGACGGAGTTGGCGCTAGATTTGTTATTTGCGGGGATGCCTTTTTATAGGAGATCGCTCGTGGCTGTTCTTCTTTGTGTCTGGTCGTTCCTGCGAGAGATAGAGTGATGAGAGAGGTCCATGTCGAGATCTGTGGCCACAGTGTTAGATGTCTGAGTGTTAAGGTACACGGAGACTTGATACGTGCCACCTTAAGGTTGCATGCACTCACATCCGGGTTGGCCATTTTTCGGTATGAAGTGTAATATTATTGGGAAGATCTCGCCCAAGTCTTCTAATGGGCATGAGTACATTTTAGTTGCCATTGACTATTTCACTAAGTGGGTAGAAGATGCTTCCTATCTTGGATTGATAGCGTCTAGGGTGGCCAAATTCATCAAATCGCACATTATCTGCCGATATGGGGTCCCTCATGAGTTTATCTCAGATAGAGGGGCGCATTTTAGAGGCAAGGTGGATGCACTGGTCCAGAAGTATGGTATTCAACATCACAGATCGTCTACGTATAGGCCATAGACTAATGGGGCAGTCGAGGCCACAAAAAAGAATATGAAGAGGATTTTAAGAAGGATGGTCTACACTTCTCGGGATTGGCAGTGTCAATCAGGCACACTTCCTTTGGGCCTTCTTCCTCTGGATGAACATGCTTTCTGTTTAAATGAAAGATGTTGAGCTCCATTGTCATGTTGCTGAAAGTGAGTGATTAGTGCCCAGATAGTGCTATTTTGAGCCCTATTCGAGATAGGTTTTGAGTGCTTTTTGCGCACTAATCGTATCAATTAGACGATTGGGGTGTTCGGGGATGCCACTTGGTATCCCTTGCCATTTAAGGGGTTATTTGTGGTTATTTTTACGGGTTTTGTGTACCTCGTCCATTAAAGTCGAATTTGATGTCGAGATGTATTTGAACCATGAAGGTGAAACTATTTCCATTATCAATATATCAAAGTCGTGATGAAATGAAGCGAAGTGAAGATGGAGGATCTGCAGGTGATGGCAAGCGGTGAAGCAAGGCAATTCAGAAAATTTGTTGGGATTGCGAATTTCAGCGACCATGGCGAAAATTTCGCAATCTAGCGAAGATGAGCCGGCTGAGCTGGCAGGGGTGAAATTTCGCTAGGCTAGCGATTTCGCTATATAATCAGCACATTACTGTGAGGAATTCTCCATTTAAGCTGTCTCTCGAAATTTTAACTAAGGTAGCGAAATTTAAGCTAGCTAAGCGAAATCCTTGATACATGTAGAAAATTCCATTTTAAGCTATCTACGTATAATTTAAGCTAAAATTGTGAAATTTATTAAGTGTGAAAATTTACCCCATTTACCCAGTACTCTATCATGAAATTCCACATACTGATAGAATTTGTGTAATTAATGCCAAACGACCCTCGTTTTGGTGTATTACCTCCTTGTCCCTTGTATTAGCCAATATGTTAGGCTTTCTTGTAGTTTCACACATTGGGTGGCCTATATAAGCCCCCGCCATTTTGTAACCCTATAAGCGATCTTTTGGCGACATCATTTATGTAAATATCTCCATGAACTTTCGGTTAGGTTTTCTTTTCTCTCTTCTCTCTCCTCTTTCTTTCATTTTCTAGGCTACCAAACACCCTCTTGAGGGATGTGACTCGAGATGCTGCTTGGCTAAGTCTCATAACTTTGAAGAGGAGGGTTGCTAGCTTGGTTTTAGGCGATTCTTGGGGTTGTCCTCATGTTTTAAATACTACCAGTCGCGTATTTATGGCTCAAACTTTTCAAATTAGGGTTGAATATCATTTAATGTCATTACTTTATTGGCCACCTGCATGCTTTAGAGTGCAGTGCATACTTGTTGTTAGATGCCTTTGTTATTCTTTAGATGGCCTTTACGAGCCACTGAAATGAAGTTGAGTGCTAGGGTTTTAAACTAAAAGGGGCTGTGAATGCATGTTGCCTGTGTTGACTCAAATAGGAGTGTTTCTAGGGTTAGGTTTTCTAGTTAAACAAAGATCCGGTTATGGCTTGGACTATAGGTTGCTTGCCATGATGCGAGGATAACTTAGGACACTTATTTACCATGTTTGTCCAAGCTAGTGACCTAAACCTTCAAAGTTACCTTTTCACACTTCACTTTCAATTTTACAGTGTCGGCACATCCAAACAACTTCATGTTTTGAAACAATCAAAATCAAATTAAAAGCCTCACCATTTTCAACAACGATCACGAGTATTCATGGGATGAAAACCCATCCGTGTTCGACCCTAGACCACTATCTTTGCGGTAGCTTGACTCTGGCGGTGGAGAACATAGGAAACAAATTTTGTTGATTCCGCTCACCCTACCGTGTACGAATCAAATGGCGCGCCGTTCGCGGGGATGGTGCCCGAACTACGTTTGATAAGTTGAAATTAATACTTGTGATCAACATCACAGAAAGTGGTGAGCCTTTTAACCCTTTTTGAATCGATTCTTTGTGCGCAGAAGTTTTTCATCACTTTGCGATAGCGCGCTGTTTTGTTTTCATACGGTCGGTTTATTTTAATAACAATTACCCTTTTTGCAAGTTTACTAGTGTTCTTTGTTGTGTCTAAAATTGTGTAACAGGTGTTTATGCACCAGTGGGACAGAGACACTTCAGGTAGACTACAGAGAATCAGTACACCAATTGAACAAGGCAGTGCAGACAGTGTACATAGTGACACCATGGAGCACCTACACGAAGAAGCGAACAAAGTCGACCAGTGCTCAGTAAACCCGGTAACTGAATCCACGGGGACCACATCCACCCTCCCACAAATTCGATTGCCCCATCTTGCATCATACCCCCTGCTGAAGATGTAGCAGTGAGGCCCTATTTAGTGCCCCTACTTCCCACTTTTCACGGTATGGAGAATGAAAATCCATATTCGCATATAAGGGATTTTGAGGAATTATGCACTACTTTCAAAGGAAGATATCCGCCCGACATGGATGTGCTCAAGCTGAAAGCATTTCAGCGACAACGAAGGACAAGGCCAAAATATGGCTCAATTCACTTTGACGAAACGATTAGAAATTGGCGAATCTTCAGCGAATTTTTGAAGAGTGCCGACATACAAAGGCCAGCAGTTTTGAAGAGACAGATCTACACTTACTTGGCCTATAATAATGAGAAGTTCTACCAGTGTTGGAAGATTCATGGAACCATCAATGCATGTCCACACCACGGTTTTGATACATGGATCACTGGTGAACCATTTTTATGATGGTATGTCTCCAGCCATGAAGCAACTAGCCCAAGAACTATGTGGAGGTAACTTTTGAGCAAAAACCGGATGAGGCCGCGGACTTTTGAACTATGTGGCTGAAACCTCAAGGCATGGGATGAGCGAATCCAAGGGGCCCAGAAAGATCAAAGCCTTCGAACCAGGCGGGGGGCATGTATGCACTACGAGACACAGATGAAACAAAGCGAGCCACTTTAACTAGAAGATTGGATGAGCTGGAAATGAAAAATCAGCATGAAATGCAAACAGTAAATGAGTTATCTGCATCCCAACTTTCTTGCTTCAATTTTCAGTCAAATAGTCACCCTGAGGAGCACTGTCAAGAGCATGCCCATGCCCCAAATCAAAATAAACCACCCATAGATGCTCCATATGGTAACACCTATAACCCTAACTGGATAAATCATCCAAACCTGTCATGGAAGCCAAAACTACACACAAGCGCCCCTCGAGGAGCACGCGTAGTTTGCAGTTTCCACTTGATATATACTTGACCTCCTACTCCACTTTCTTACTCACATTGAAGCAGGCAATCTAAAACTTAAGTAAAGTGGTAGGCACGTTTAATAGAGAGCAGAGGAATTGCTGAATGTTCAAACTAATCAGAAAATTAAAGCGTTAGAAGAGAGGATTCACTAAACAGGAATGGACAATATGCGATACGAAATTTCAAGACTATCCAACCCGGCAGTTGCGGGGTTCGAGAGAAGGAAGGTTCCCTTCCAGTCACAGCAACATAAGAAGGGAGTGCATGAAATAGGCCTGACCAATGATCCAAATGCAAGAACTGATGAAGTTAAGGCAGTGGTGACTTTAAGAAGTGGTAAAGAATTGGGACCAACAATCCCAACTCTAGCCAAATCAGCCCCAGCGATGGGTGATACCATAGAAGATCGATCGAGTAAATAGAGAGGAGGTGAAGAACAGTGTACCTCCTCCATTCCCACAGGCTCTTCGAAAAAAGAAAAGTTATGTTAACCAATCAGAAATTCTAGAAGTTTTGCGGCAGGTAAAAGTTAACATTCCTCTCCTTGACATGATCAAACGAGTCCTAACCTACATGAAAGTTTTGAAGGATTTATGCAGTAAAAGAGGTCTCAATGTAAATAAAAAAGGCCTTTTGGTGAGCAAGTGATCACTATCATTGAGTGCAAAACTCGATTAATATAAAGACCTAGGATGTCCAACAATCTTGGTATGTGGAGAGGCATCGGTGTGGGCTTTCTTATTAGACTTAGAGCTAGTGTGAACCTTACGCCATATTCTATGTCTGAGCAATTAGGTTTAGGAGGCTTGAAACCCACTTCCATCACAACGCTCACTAGCCGATAGGTCTATTAAAATACCGAGAGGAACCATTGAGGATGATATCTAGTGGACGATTTTATTACCCGGTGGATTTCGACGTACTTGATCGCGAGGAGCCGGGTTGCGATTAGGAGGCCAATCATGTGCCCATCATTTTAGGAGGCCATTTTGGCTGCCGAATACCATAAATCAATTGCGGAATGGGGTTATGCAACTCACGTTTGGGAATATGACCTTAGAACTCAATATTTTTCATTTGAGTAAAAGGCATATGCACTCGGAAGAAGATAGTATGAAGAAGTACGCATAATAGATGCGATTCTTGAAGAGCAGGCTAATGAGCGACGAGGTGCGAGATGTATTAGCGAGTTATCTGAGTGCCTTGGAGGCCAATGGGAACCTCAAGCTTATGAGAGCACGAAATACGAGGGGTATTGGAGGAAAACTAGAAATCTTACCTCATTGGCGGTGGCCGAACCCGGGGAACTGACCGGTTAGAACTCAAACCCCTCCCGAGTTGAGTTAGTATGCATTTCACAGAAGAAAATGGGCGATGTCGGTTGTGATTTCATCCTTTGTTGACTACTGCAAGAGAATAACTTTCTTTGCACCTTCAGGCAGCAAGCATTGGGAATTGGAAAATTTCTGATTTAAAAGGCATAAACCCAGCAATGCGCACCCATCACATTTACCTAGAAGAGGAGTCAAGGGAGTGCCCAGGCATGCAACGGAGGTTGAACCCCCACCTGCAGGAAGTAGTTCGCATTGAGGCCCTGAAATTGCTCCAAGCCGGTATCATTTACCCCATTTCGGATAGCACTTGGGTGAGCCCTAATCAGGTGGTGCCTAAGAAGTCAGGAGTGACAACTGTGAAAAATGAAAAGGGTGAAGAATTGTCTACACGACTCACTACCGGTTGGAGAGTGTGCATAGATTATAGGAATGATGAGGTAACAAGAAAGATCACTTCAGATTGCCATTTATCGATCGACTCATGAAGAGTTTCGGACACCCATTCTATTGCTTTTGGATGGGTATTGAGTGTTATTTCAGGATAGGGATTGCCCAGGAGGATCAGGGAAAAAGACCCTTTCCTTGTCCATTTGGTACATGTGCTTATAGAAGGATGCCTTTTGGTCTTTGCAAGCGCCCACATAGCTTTTCGAGAGATGTATGCTTAACATGTTCAGCGATATGGTGGAGCGCGCATAATGGAAGTATACATGGATGACATCACTTGTATATGGAGCGATTTGAGGAATGCTTGACTAATCACGGAGCCATCCTGAAGGTGCATAGAGAAGAACCTGGTGCTTAAGCGGGAGGGCATTTATGGTTAACCAAGGAATTATGCGGGGCACATTATTTCCGACAAGGGAATAGAAGTTGATAAAGCGAATTGAACTTATTTCCAAATTGCGGAGTCCCGGCAGATGTAAAAGCAGTTAGGCAATTCCTTGGTCATGCGGGCTTCTACGGAAGGTTCATTAAAGACTTCGAAGATTGCTAAACCCGTAACTACAAGCTCTAGAAAGATGCTAAATTTATTTGGAAGAAAGAATGCCGAGGCTTTGAAGGCACAAATCCCATTTGACTCTTTGCTGATAGATACGAGCACCCTAAGCGGCGGTTGCCTTTTGAAGTGATGTGATGCCGGTGATCTTGCTATCGGTGCGAGTTCGGCCCAAGAAAATGGGAAACCTCATCAATCTATTGTAAACAAAACCTTGAATGAAGCCTGAAAGGAATTATACTACTCACTACGAGGAGAAGGAATTGTTGGCGGAGTGGTCTATGCTTTAGACAAATTCCGAGCATACTTAGTCGAATTACGATATAGTCATTTTACGGACCATTCCGCTTTGAAGTATCTCACGACCAAGAAAGAAAATCTGAAAGCAAGAGCTCGATGGGTTCTTTTACTTAAGGAGTTTAACTTGCAAATTAAAGACAAGAAGGGAGTAGAGAATGTGGTGGTAGATCATCTTTCAAGGTTAACAATAGCCCATGACAATCATTGCCCACCCATCAATGATGAATTCCCTGAAGAATCCCTAATGCAGCTGGAAAAAGCTCCCTTGTAATACTCACATTGCCAATTTCCTCGCGGCGGGGAAATCCATCAGTGGAAAACGAGGATAGAGAGGTATTTCTTTGCGAGATCTATTATTCCTATTATTGGGAAGAACCCTTAGCATTCAAATCTTGTCTGGATCAAATAATCGAAGTGCGTGCACGAGAAGGAGGAACGGCCCGAGGGTCGACCCTTTGCCATGAGAGTCCACCTGGTGGTCATTTTGCTTCCCAGAGAAAGCAGCGATGAGTCGCTGCGGTCACGGTTTCTCTCTTGGCCTTCCTTGTTCAAGGAAGCACACCAAATGTGCCGCATATGTGATAGATGCCAAAGACTCGGGAAGTTGTCTCGCCGTCACATGATGCCTTTGAACCCAATTTTAGTAGTCGAGCTATTCGATGTGTGGGGCATTGATTTCATGGGACCCTTCCAT
The DNA here is from genome assembly GCA_016808115.1 of Tetrastigma voinierianum. Classification (NCBI taxonomy): domain Eukaryota; kingdom Viridiplantae; phylum Streptophyta; class Magnoliopsida; order Vitales; family Vitaceae; genus Tetrastigma; species Tetrastigma voinierianum. The sequence goes on from JAEQBH010004090.1 coordinate 93,733, forward strand.
GGGTATGGTCATACGTACATTTTGGTGGGAGTGGACTACGTGTCAATGATGGGTTGAAGCAATCCCACATAGGCAATGACCACGAGGGTGGTACTTAAATTCTTAACCAAACATCTTTTCTAGGTTCGGGTGCCAAAAGCCATTATTAGCGATGGAGGTTCCCATTTCTGTAACAAATCATTTGAAAACCTCATGGCTAAATATGGTGTGAAACACAAAGTGGCCACCCCTTACCACCCTCAAACAAGTGGCCAAGTAGAACTTGCCAACAGGGAGATTAAGACTATTCTAATGAAGGTGGTAGCATGATAGGAAAGATTGGTCCATCAAGCGCCCGATTGTGGGCCTATAGAGCCGACTTTCAAGACAAACTGGGAGTGTCCCTTATCGATTGGTATGGTAAGGCATGTCACGCTTCAGGTGGAAATCAGTACAAAGCGTGGTGGGCGATCAAGCTGAACATGGATCTAAAGTAGGCTAGGGTTAAAGGGGTTCTTGATCTCAATGAGTTGGAAGAAATGCGAAATGATGCATACTTGAATTTCTAAGATTGCAAAGAAAGATCAAAAAATGGCATGACCGGATGATAGCGGGAAGAGCCCGGCGAAGGGACCAAGTCCTCCTGTATGACTCCAAACTCCATCTATTTCCGGGCAAGCTCAAATCGCGATGGACGGGTCCATTCATTGTTCAGCGGGAAACACCCCAATGGTTCGTGGACTACTCGATCCAATTATTAATTAGGGTGATCGAGTCAATGGGTGAAGAGGTGAATACTATATTGTGCGGCCAGACTATCGAGGAGAATTCTCTCTTGGACCCTCCCTGAGTCTTACAGTCCACATGTCTAAGGGTGGCTACTGCTTGGTTCCAGCAGCCACTGTTTTCATTCTGTTGTAACACCAACAAATGGAAATGCCCCCTTCTCCAGCCATCATGATTAAGGTGGTACATTCCCATCCATTAGTTTGCATTCTATGCCAGCTTTATTTTTCTTTACACTTTTGCAAATTACTTTTTGTGCCTCCATTTTTTGTAATCGTTTTTGTCTTCAATTGAACAATTGAATTGCTTTAATTGGACAATTGAATTGCCTTTAATTGAAAAATTGAAACCTTGCATGTTACCTTAATGCTAGAACAAGTCCATGTTTGAAGCAATTTTTGGTCAGTTGAAGTTCCAGCATTATCAACCTTGAACATTCCCCCTTTGAGCTAATTCACACACTGCACATTGATTGTTCGATGGAGTTGTAAAATTATAACTCCCTTCACTTTGCAAAGCGGCCTTGGAGCACATTGTGACTATAATAAGTTTGTGTTACCCTTATATGAAGACCCGATGTTGTCTTCCAAAAGGAAAAGAAAAGCAAAAGAAAAGAAAAAAAATAAAAATAAAAAATAAAAAAAAATAAAGTCGTGAGCTTGCCTTGAAAACCCGAACACGGTCCGAGGGGTGTATGGCGAAAGCCTTTGAAGCCCGATGCCCTAAACCTTAATTGGTTGGGAGTCATCGACTTAGTGTTCATTACACGGGTGAATGGGTAGAGTATAGCGAATTGTAGGTGCTTGATTCTCGAGATCATTCGGAGTCCGGGGTGAAGCCTGTAGAGTTTGTGGTCAAATGATCCTTTTGGCTTGATGCCCTAAACCTTAATTGGTTGGGAGTCATCGGTGGACCCCCGTTACACGGACTTTGGTGAAGTCGAGTTTTGAGCATTGCACCTGGGAAGTAATCAAGTAACAGAAAGGAGAAGAGTGCCAGAAAGCACCTGTCCTGGGTTGTTCCAGCTCGCCAGGCCATGCCTGTAGATGGAGTTGGGGGGAGGGAACAATTTTTGCACTTTATTGGCTCAATGCGGTTATATTTAAAACCATTAGATCTTTGTGGAAATTCGAGGTTGATTACCATGGACGAGATGTTGACCTAAAGTATTTTCTTATATGGTTTTGCTCTCGTGTCGGTTTACAGCGGTATCAATTGTTCATTTTAAAGGTAATGTCTATATGTATATACCCCTTTTTGAACCATAAACTTTTTGAGAAAATCACTGCATGCATGCCTTTATTATTTTTGCATTGCTAAGGGACTAGCAACGTGTCGGTTGGGGGGTGTGATTAGTGCCCAAATAGTGCTATTTTGAGCCCTATTCGAGATAGGTTTTGAGTGCTTTTTGCGCACTAATCATTATCAATTGAGCCAGTGAGGTGTTAGTCTACTTAGTATCACTTATGCCATTTCGAAATTATTTGTGTGGTTATTTTTGCGGGTTTGTGTACCTCGTCCATTAAAGTCAGTTTGATGTCGAGATGTGTTGAACCATGAAGATTGAAACTGTTTCCCGACCATCAACATCTCCAGGAAATTCAGTGATAAATGAAGGCAAAGTGAAGATGGAGGGATGTAGTATAGGGGTGCGATGAGCAAGCGAATGAAAGGCAACTCAATTCCAGAAAATTTATTTGGGATTGAAAATTCATGACCATAGCGAAAATTTCGCAATCTAAGCGAGTAATTTAAACTAGGCTAGCCCGAAATTTCGCTATATACTTATCACCGTGCCCTAGCGAGGAAATTCTCCATTTTCGCTATTTCTAAAAATTTTCGCTAGGCTAGCGAAATTCACTGTGCATAGCGAAAATTCACATTTTAAACTATCTGTGTAGTTTATTAATTCAAGCGAAATTTAAAGCTGAGCTAAGCGAAATTTTAAACTACCTAGTAAATTTTCCTGCATAAGCGATTCCTGCCACTGTTAAATTTGTGTGAGTGTGCCAAGCGACCCGTTTTGGTGTAGTACCTCCTTGTCCCTTGTATGAGCCAATATATTAGGCTTTCTTGTAGTTTCACATTGGGTGGCCTATAAGCCCCGTCATTTTGTAACCCTAAGCAATCTTTTGCTGACTTGTCATTTATGTAAATATCTCGCAGCTTTCAGTTAGGTTTGCTTTTCTCTCTTCTCTCTCCTCTTTCTTTCATTTCCTAGGCTGCAAACACCCCTCTCTTGAGGATGACTCAAGAGATGCTTAGCTAAATCTCATAACTTTGAAGAGGAGGGTTGCTAACTTGGTTTTAGGCCGGTTGCAAGAGTTTGTCCTCCCATGTTTTAAATACTAATTATTACTTATTTATGGCTCCCAGCTTTTCAAATTAGGGTTGAATATCATTTAATGTCATTACTTTAGCGATACTTACCATGCTTTGGGAATTACAGTGCATACTTATTGTTAGATGCCTTTGTTATTCTTTAGATAGCTACGAACCAACGGAAATGAGGTTGAGTGCTAGGGTTTTAAAGCGAAGGGCTGTGAATGCATGTTGCTGTGTTGACTCAAATAAGTGTTTTACAGGGTTGGGTTTTCTAGTTAAACAAAGATCAGGTTATGGCTTGGACTATGGGTTGCTTGCCATGATGCGAGGATAAAACCCAGGGACACTTGTTACTATGTTGTCAAGTAGTGACCTAAACCTTCAAAGTTACCTTTTCACACTTCACTTTCAGTTTTACAGTGTCGGCATCAAACAACTTCCTTTGTTTTGAAACAAATCCAAAAATCCAAATTAAAGCCTACATGCATTTTCAGCAACGATGCGAGTCATTCATAGGATGAAAACCCATCCACAGTGTTCGGCCTACAGGCCACTATCTGCGATAGCTTGACTACGGCGTGCAGGAGAGGCTATAGGAAACAAATTTTGTTGATTCAGCTCACCCTACCGTGGCACTAATCAGTGAGTCGCATGACCCCATTCCTAAAGTTGATTATTGCATTTGATGCTTCAACGAATGGTCTCCCAGAAGTAAGATAGGCACATAATTGAAACTTGTAGCCCTTAGCTCGATGCTCCAGGGAACAATAAATTCCACCGGATAGTAGAACTTATCCACCTTCACGAAAACATCTTCGACTATGCCTTTAGGAATTTTCACGAATCTATCTGCCAAATATAAGGTGATGGTGGTGAAGCCCCGACTCTCCCGATCCCAATTTCTTATAGGTAGGTAAGGTAACAAGTTGACATTGGATCCCAAATCCAACAATGTTTTTTCTGCGCAAGTTCCCCCAATGTTCACTGAAATTGTAGGACACCCTGGATCTTTGTACTTCACTGGAGTCTTGCACTGTATGATGGCACTCACCTACTTTGTACTTTGTCAAAAGGCTTTCTTATTCACATTCAGTTCTCTCTTTAAAATGGACAAGTCTTTTAGAAATTTGGCATATATTGGGACTTGCTTGATCATATCTAAAAGAGGAATATTGACTTTCACTTGCCTCAATACTTCAAAAATCTCGGATGAGTCGTTCACTCCCTTTTTACCTATGAGTGCTTGAGGGAATGGTGGAGGCATACTCTTTTTCATCATGCCTTCTTTTATCACTTTCATCTCCTGCTCCTCATCTTCTCCTTCTTTGGTTTCATCAAGCGACTTAGGCATTGGTTGCTTGACTTTCCTACCACTTCTCAAGGTGATAATTGCTTTCACCTCATCAATCTTAGGAGTAGGTTCATTGGCACTGGCTATCTGGTGGACTCCTTTGGGATTCCGTTGGGTTTGTGAGGGAAATTTTCCTTTTTCTTGCACTTGGTGTTGATTGGTGAGCCTTGAGATGGAGTACTACAGGTTGTCTATTTTATGAGCAATGTCATTTTGGAGCCCATATATTCTTTTGTTCAGAGTGCTTTCCACAGTATCAATTCTCTTATTCAACTAAGCATTGCCTGCTTTATGTTCTTCCACAAAGTTACCTACCACTTTGCTAAGGTTCCTGATTGCTTGTTCGACTAGATAAGTTGACTATGGTTGTGGTGACTGAGATGTTGAAGCATACTATGGAGGAGCAGGTGGTGCATACTGTGGGGGGTTTTGGCTTCCATGAGAGATTAGGGTGATTTCTCCAACTAGGGTTGTAAGTGTTGCCATATGGTGCATTGGTTGATGGTTTAAATTGATCAACAACATTAGTTTGCTCCACAAACATTTCCCTCATTGCTGGAATAGTTGGACATTGTTCTCCCAGATGCTCAGTAGACTGAAAAATAAAACATGGCTTATTTGGCATAAGAATCTCAGTCACTGCCTGCTCCTCATGCAGTTTTCTCATTTCCATTTCTTCCAACCTTCTAGCTAAGGTTGAAACTTTGGCCTTCATGTCCTTGTCTTCCGGAATAGAGTACATGCTATCCCTTGTATTGGATTGAGGTCTCATTCTTTCCATTTCCCTTGGGTTAGGCTCATCCCAACCTTTTAATGCTTCAGCTACATAACTCAGGAAATCCAAAGCTTCCTCCGAATTTTTGCTGATGAAGTCTCCTCCACACATAGCCTCTAGTAGTTGCTTCATAGCAGGAGAAATATCATCATAAAAATAGCTAACCAATAGCCATGTGTCAAACCTATGGTGAGGATAAGCATTGAGTGCTTCCATATATCTCTCCCAGCATGCATAGAATTTTTCATTTTCATTGGCTGAGAAGTTGGAAATTTGCCTCTTCAAGCTGATTGTTCTTTGAGTGGGGAAGAATTTCTTCAAAAATTTAGCCTACATCTTTGTCCAATTTCGAATGCTCCTTGGCCTCAAGGAGTTGAGCCAAAATTTTTCTTTATCCTTCAATGTGAAAGGAAAAAGCTTAAGCCTCATTAAATTCATAGTGGCAGTCTCCTCCTTGAAGGTGTTGTAGACCTCTTAAAACTCCCTTATGTGTGAATAAGGGTTATCACTCTCCATGCCATGAAAAGTGGGAAGGAGTGGCACAATGTGAGGCCTAATGACCATCTGCTCAGTTTAAGGCACTATGTAGGAGGATGCACTCATCCAAGGAGGGTGTATGTGGTCCCTCATGGATCTAAATGCGTTGGGATTCCTTTCCACTCCCTGCTGACTTTATTGTTCTTCAGGTGGAGGTTTCATTGGGTTTAAATTCAAGCTCAATTCAGAATCTGATTCTTGTGGAATACTAACTTTGACTAATCTGCCTTCTGAATTTCTAATCCGTTGGAACATAAACTCCTACAGGAAAAATAGGACAAAACTAAAAGAAAAAAAACAATTCTACCAAAAAGGATTAATGTTAGCTAAGAAATATATAAACAGTGAAATTAAATTAAGCAAACTAATAGTAAATTGCTAGAAGAATGATAAGAGAGAAAAAAAATTCACCAAAGCTTGTGATAAGGATCACAAGTGTTTAATACATTGTCATTTGCACTAAGGCACCATCCCTAGCAACGACACCATTTGATTCGTTGCCCGTTAGGGTATTAATCAACAAAATTTATAACCAAATACCTCATACTAGAGTAGCATAGCTACTATAGTATAGTGGTTCTAGGATCATCCATAGAGATGGGTTTTCTTCGTGGAAATGATTGACAGTGAGGCTTATACTGGTGATTTGATTTTGGATATTGGGGTTGTGATAAAAAGAGTTGGTTTTAATGGTTAAAACTGAAAATAAAATGGATTAAAATATTGAAAGAAGTCTCTTGAAATATCGGGTCACTATGCTTAGGTTCCTTAGGAAAATGAGGGGTTTTTCGGGTCTTTCCTCGCATTAGAGAGGATAACATATAGTTATCTCCTGAATCGATTCTTCATTTAGCTATAAAAATTGACCATCAATAAATTTGCTCAAATAGAATTCACTTCTCATTAATGGTCTCAATCGGTAAAAACATGTCTCCTTGACTCAACTTCCAATAGTTCATAAGTGATAACTAAAGAACATCACTGGATCTGGCATTGAGTATCCAATGAGCCTTGAAAGCTTACCAAATATCAACCATTCAAGGTGACTCGAAGGGATCGAAACCTAGAGTTGAAGGAAAGAACATTAATGACAGTGAATACCTGCTTTAAAAACATGGAAACCCCTACATTGTCTAGTGCCTTTTACTTCAAGGAAGAGAGATTTTAGCCACTCATTTATCTGAGAAATCATCCTCAAAGGTTGTTTGGCTGAAAGGAAAGAGAAGAGAAAATGAAAGAAAATACAAGGTTCGAGCAAGCACACAAAACCTTTCTTGAATAATGAACTGAATGAATACAAAGTGTTCTCTGTGCTGTTTCATACCACTAAACCCATTGCAAATTACAAAAATATACCAAGTAAAACACTATTACATAGGTTCTAAGGAACCCAACCCGAGTTTCCTTTTAACTCGGGGGGGACCCTCCAGGCACTCTGCAGTTCGAAAAAAAAACCAGCTCATTTCGTTTAAGCCTTTTTTTAAAAGTGAATCAGTGGACGAACTCATTTATACGATTCGTTTTCCATTAAAATCTTATGAACCATGGTGGGATAAATTTTTTTTTTTTAAACATTAAACCCTTTATAGAAAATCGAGCAGAGTTTCCTCTATTTTTCGGACATGTCCCAATTTACAACACTAGTAATAAAACAATTTAATTTACTCTACATCCAACAATGGGACATCAAGTCCACCACAACCAATTTCAAATCAAACTTTAAAATCATTTTCTGAACACTATAGATATATAAACAATCTTTTAAAACTTATATACATTATAAAATAAAGGTGCACAAGTAGTTATTTAAAAAAAGAAACTATACATTTTCAAAAGGTGGTGCCGTCACGTGAGGCGGGTGTCAGCGGCGCTCGGAGGATGAAAATTGAATTACCCTTTGTCGATCTCTGCCTGAAAACATTTGGAAAAGGGTGAGCTAAAGGAGCTCGGTGAGGTACGGGTCATAGAAATAATGTTTCCGGTCCTGGTTCAAACTCACAGTGTTAGCCAAACAATTGTATACAAATCTCGTTTCCATAAACATTTAGTTTGCATTCTTTTCCTTTCTATTCAAATACAACGTGTAAAACAAATGTATAGAGATCTCATTTCTATAAACATTTACTTTACTTTCTTTTCCATATAGTTAAAATACAATGTGTAAAACAATTGTATCAACATATCTTTTCAATATACTTTCTTTTTCCTTTTTTGAATCCGTCATATCCAATGGAACCCGCCTACCGTTAACCACCGTTGGTCCATGAAAGAACCTCCGGGGAAACACAGGTCTTTACGATCACCAATGGCCCAAAGGAATCTCGAGAATTGTGCCCTACGGGTTAACCACCGTTGGCCGATGGAAAGAACCTACGAAAGACTTACGATCACGCCGTGTGAACCTCCAATAAATCATTGCCTTTCTTATAAATACCATTGCACTATGGAATAAATCATTATGCACATTGGTAAAACTTTTCGTACTTTTCACGTGCATGAAATATGCATCCCACTCTTTACCACCCTCTATAAAATCTAACCCACCACATGTACCATGCACGTGTAAAGTACTCTAGTCGACTTTCCTTTTAAACTTTATCTTGCTATAACATAGGGTAACCATAGATTCAAACATTTTCATATAAACATGTATATATAAAATATACATTCATAAACTTTTCATTTCATATAGAAACCATAAAATCATGCTTTATAAAACTATGGAAACCACAATCATTTCATATTTTCTCAACATAATTTAAGAGTCATGAAAACCACATTTCTTTTTCATTTGAAGACATTTATAACATGAATATGAAAACATATACATTGGTAAACATTAATATATATATATATATATATATTTTAATAAACATTTACATTTTCCCTCATCTTAGTTATTTAAGCCATTTTTCCTCCTTTAAACAAAACTTTCCACCTCCACCCTTGTCCTTTATCACCTTCCTCCTACAAGTCACATTATTCATAAAATCCATTAACATCCATACCTTAATCATGTTCAATTAAACCATTAACTATAATATACTTTCCAGCAACCCTTAAGCATTTAATCACTTCCAATTGATTAAAATCAATTGAACTCGGCCTCTTTTGTTTCTCATGATTTTCTTATGCTACTCATGGAAATTATTACCCAATAAAATATCCCACAACATGCCATGAAATGGTTATGTCAAAACCCGGCTATTCACATTGACATAACCAAGCAACCTGCACACTTGGTACAAAACACAAATTTTCAGCCACGTTCTGATCATCCCCTGCCCTCCACAGTAACATGGATGGAATCTTGACTCAATGGGCTTTCCATAGAGTCTAAGAACACCCAAAACGGAGTTGGGACGAAGAAGTTATGACATTTTCATTCAAAACTGGTCAATTTACTCTGTTTACACTAGAAAAAGTCAGTGATACCTGATTTCAGGGGTCTTAATCCATAATTTGACACTTGTTCTTTGTACTCATTTGAAGATACGGTTCTTAGGTTTCTTCTCCAACTGGAATCACCCAAATCGGATCACCGAAACTCAAGATATATCCTAAACAACCGGGATTACTCAGTTTTCAAACATAAGCAGAAACTGTCTGAACATAGCTCCTCTTTGAATACATTTCTGTGTCCAAATTGGTTGGAATTTGGATTGACCTATTTCAACGAGATATGTTCCCCTATCAGTCTAGTTTATCCAACAATTTGAATCACTCAATTCGGATGAGTGATGGTCAAGTTATGGCCAAAATACAGTCATGGAGTCTTAAAAACAAAACGAGGAAAAGCGGCTGAACAGCTCCACTTTGAATGCATTTTGAGTCCAAATGGGTCGAATTTGGATAGACCTATTTCAAGGAGATATGTTACTCCTATAGAAATTACAGTTTATCTAGATTTGAATGTTCCGGTCGGATGAGTGATGACCATGTTATGGCCAAAATACAATCATGGGGTCGGAGAAAAAAACTGGACAACATCTCCTTGGACACACACATGCCCTTAGACAGAAATTAACCCGAGTAGGAGAAAAACCCTACCTCAAATGTCGTGATTTCACGGGACACCACCTTTTCTCGGTTTTCATGAAAACCCGAACCTTAGACCTTGGCAAAATCTAGTGATTCTGGTACCCACGCGTAGCCCTCGTTGCATAGATCAGCTTTAATTCTTGACCTAATGAGATCAAATGGCCAATCCCGTGAATTGAAGAAAGTGCTTTTCTCTCTCTCTCTCTCTCTCTCTCTCTCTCTCTCTTACTCTCTCTCTTACGGTTTGGCTGAGACCAAAATGAGAGCTTTTGACATTTTATATTTTTTTTAGGATATTTATAGTGTGGACCAGCCCACGTCGCGCCACGTGTCACACTTCTTTAATTCCGTTTTTGCTCCGAAACAATTTATTTCGTCTCGATTTTAGTTCCATCTATCTTAAATGGATATTCTTTAAATATTTGACATTTTCAAGTTTTCCTAAAAATCTAGTTTTCGAAGTCCCTCGGCGCTGTGTATGAATTTGTGAAAATTAAACGATCTTTAGACTAACGAAATTTGACTATGTAACTAGATTTCATGAGACGAATTCAACGGTGCAATCCGTTTTGTCATCCGAGATCTAGAAAAATTTCAGATTTTTCTGTGGCAAATTACCGTTTTGCCATTTTTAAGAAAAATTGCATTTTCAGCTCTTAACATAATTTTGTTTTAATCTATTTCAGCTTCTTTAGACTCAATACATTATTATGAACATTTTTTTATTTTCGGGGCTTGTTTTTCAAAAATTACTATTCATTTGACTGTTTCCAGTCAAATATCTAACTAATCAAAAACGAAATTTACTATTCATAGAAACTTTAAATTCAGGGTCTTACAATTCACCCCTCCTTACAAAAAATTTCGTCCTCGAAATTAAATATCATACCTGACTAAAACAGGTGTGGATACTGAGTTTGCATCTGATCTTCACGTTCCCATGTTGCTTCCACTCTGCCGTGATTCATCCACAACACCTTCACTAAAGGAATCACTTTGTTCCGAAGAACCTAGTCCTTTCGATCAACAATCTGGACCGGTCTTTCTTCATAAGTCAAATCTTCTTTCAATTCAACCAATTGATCTCTTAACACATGTGAAGGATCTGCTATATACTTTCGAAGCATAGAAACATGAATTGAAGACATCATGTGTCCTTGATTCGGTGCTTAACCTGTGGCCAAATCGCTACCTCCCGATTCTTTCCACAATCTCATAATGTCCCGTATAATAGGGGACTTAACTTCCACTCTTTCCGAATCGCAACACCCCTTTCCCGGGGGGTGATATCCTCATAAATACTTTATCCCCGCTTTGAAATTCCCGGATCTCTCGTTCGGTTATCGGCTTCTTTTTTTGTCGATCTTGTCTTTATCTTTAATCTATCGAGATAACCTTAACGCATTATCTATCGTGGCTGAACAATTTACGGACCTAAAATTTTCTCTTACCTACCTCATCCCAACATAATGGGAGTCCTACGCTTCCTTCCATATAAGGCCTCGTAAGGCACCATTTGATGCTTGATTATTAACTATTGTTATAGGCAAACTCCATTAATGGTAGATGTCTATCCCGACTTCCTTTAAACTCTAACACACAAGCCTTGGCGTATCTTCCAATGTACGTATGGTTAACGGATTGGCTATCCGTGAGGATGGAAAGGTATCTTGAAATGTAACCTAGTATTTAGAGCTCTGTGTAAGCTGGGCCAGAATTGGGAAGTAAACCGTGGATCTTTGTCTGATACTATCGATACCGGCGTACCGTGAAGTCGCACAATCTCTTTTACATACAACTTCGATAACTTCTCCAGGCGAGTCCTTATTTGTCATAGGTAGGAAATGGGCTGATTTTGTCAATCTATCAACAATCACCCATATCGCGTCATAACCACTCTAGCAACGCGGCAATCCTACCACAAAATCCATCGTGATTTTCTCCCATTTCCACTGAGGGATCGGAAGAGACTGTAAGAGCCTTACAGGTCTTTGATGCTCAACCTTGACTTGCTAACAAATGAGACATCTGGAGACAAACTCTACAACATCTTTCTTCATACCCCTCCACCAGTAGTGTTCCCTCAGGGTATGATACATTTTAGTGCTTCCCGGATGCATCGCATATGCAGAAGAGTGAGCCTCTTCCATAATTTCTTTCTTTAATTCTCCTACATCCGGTACATGTCATGTTCTCCTCAATGTACCATCTGCTCATATTGAAAATCCCTTCAGCTGCCCAAACTTAGCTTCCCTTTTCAACTTAATCACGGTCGGATCTTGAGTCTGTAGCTCCCTTATCCTATCATTGCGTATCGGATGGAGCATGAAATGTAGCTAAGTAAAGCTCCATTATACAGCTCGACTCTAGTCTCACACCTAAAGACCTCAATTCCACAAGTCTAAAGGGAGGTATACAGCCTTTAAGTGAGATATGGAACCCGTAGATTTCCTCACGGGAACATCGGCTACCACGATGGCGCTCCCGGATGGTACTCGATAGTGCACTCATAATCCTTAATGAGCTCAGCCATCTCCTACATCTTATATTTAACTCCTTCGTGTGAATAAATGTGCGAGGCTCTTGTGATACGTAAAAATTCGCATGTAACCCCATAGAAGTAATGCCTCCATATCCATAGAGCAAAGACTACAACAGCCAGCTCTAGGTCGTGTGTCGGATAATTATGCTCATGCTTCTTCAATTGTCTCGAAGCATATGCTATCACATTTTCATGTTGCATTAACACACACCCTAAGCCCTGTTTGGATGAATCACAATACACTGTATATCCATCCTACCCTGATGGAAGTGTAAGAACTGGGGCTGAGGTCAATTTCCGTTTAGTTCGTAGGAAGCTTTGGCGGCGTGCCTCGACCATACAAACTTTTCCCTCTTTCCTTGTCAATTTAGTCAAAGGAGTAGTAGCTAACTTTGAAAACCCCTCAACAAACTTTCGATAGTACTACGCCAAACCAAAACTTAGTATCTCTGTACGATGCATTTTAGGTGGTTTAAGTTCACAATTACCTCAATCTTTTGAGGATCAATAGAAACCCCTCTATAAAATCCACAATAATCTAGAAAGCGACAACATCTAACGGAACTTGCATTCTTGGAATTTGGCATACAAGCGGTACTTTCCCTCGAGTCGTAAGCTCAACTCGGATCTCCTCATGATCTTCCTTACTACTTGAATAGATCAAAATGTCATCAATGAATACTATAACAAACTGATCTAAATAAGGCTAAAAGATTCTATTCATAAGATCCATAAAAACAGTTGGGGCATTAGTTAGTCCAAATGGCATGACCTAAGGATTTCATTAATGCCATACGTGTTCGCGTTTGTCTTTGTAAACATCCTCTGACGGATCTTTGGTGATGGTAACCCCAACCTCGGATCAATTTTTTGAAAATACCCTTGCTCCACATAATTGATCAAAAAGATCACCAATTCGTAGAAGCGGGTATTGATTTCGTATTATCACTTTATTCCTTCTGTAATCAATACCTGTCTAAACTTCCATCATTTTCTTCTAAGCGAGCAGGGCTCCCCAAGGCGAAGTACTCGGCCTGACAAAACCCTTACTCACAAGCTCTTCCATCTGTACTTTCAATTCTTTCAACTCTAAAGGAGCCATCCTGTAAGGTGCCTTAGAGATTGGTTCTGTCCCAGGGGCCAATTCAATCTGAAAATCAATCTCTCTATCTGGAGGTATACCTGGAAGATCCTCTGGAAATACATCCGGAAATTCTCTGACTACCGGAATATCTTCCAGTCGACTACCACTATCCCTCACCTCAATGGCATAAGCTAGGTACCCCTGATATGACTTCCAGAGCATCTTACTAGCCTTCATAGCTGTCATAATACTGTTAGGTAGTGTCTTCCGTAACCCATAGAACACAACCTCTGTCTGCCCTGGTTTACAGAACCTAACCTCTTTTCTATAACAATCCACTGTAGCATGATGTCTAGATAGCCAATCCATGCCTAAGATAACATCAAAGTCATGGATGTCTAATAATATCAAGTCTGCCAAAAACTCTTGGCCTCCAATAATCACCCTGCTATCCATGTAAACACTCTACGCTGGCGGGTAGTCCCTGGCCAGGAAGAGATGCCGCATGCTACGATCTTATAGGTTGGGACTCCATTAACATTTGAAATGACCCCATAGAGATAAAGAATGTCTAGCTCAAGGTCTATAAGAATATGAGCATCACGCTCAAAAGTACAGAATCCATGCACCATGCAGCACTATCGGGAGGCGTGTCGGCAAATTCTAGCTGGGTAATATAAATACGGCTTGGGTCATAGGTCGGCTGAAGGGTCCTGCAGGTGGTGACCTCTACTGATAACACTAGGTCTGCCCAGAAGGGTAGAACCTCACCGGGTGCCCCCTGCGATCCGACCTCTACCGGTGAAAATGGCTCTGTGGTGCCCTTTGTGGTTGACCCGCTACTTGGGAGGCTAGCGTGGACATTCCTTTGCAAAATATCCCTAGCGTCCACATACGTAATTAACATCGGTACCCGTCGCACTCCCCTCTCGCCTGATATTCCACACTTCTTTGCATTGTTGTCTTGGGGTCGAAGAAGTTCGGTCCCGGTGGTTTGCGAATACGGCGAATTTCTTTGCCTCGACCTGTCTTACCAGCTACCCATGGTGGTTTTCCTCCATTCTTTGACTTTTCTTTGGATCCACCCGAGGTCGAGTAGATCCGTCTCTCTTTAGATGTGACCTCAACCACTGTCCATGCGAGTATGAGAGGCGCGTAAAATGCTCTTGACCTCTTTTCTCAGGCCCACTACACACCTCTTACTTTTCTGTACCTCGTGGTCACAAAATAGAGGAACATGTCACACTAGTTTCGAGAACTTCTTTTCATAATCATCATGGCTTGCGGTCCACTTGCTCTGTTTGAAAAATTCTTCAATTTTCTGATCTTTCAAACCGTAGGGTAAATTTCTCTGAAAATCCTCTTTAAAGCAGGTCGAGGACAGCCCCTGCAGAGTGTCCTGCATGCGCATTCCACCAGTCAAGTGCTGTCTCTCGATAGGAAAGCATTATATGTCACCATACGTTCATCCGGGCATCCCATAACGGTAGACACCCTCTCATTACCCTCTAGCCCACGACCTTGCCTTTTGAGATCCCTATTCCGTCATAATTTCTTGCCCCTAATCAACCCACCCTCTCAATGGACCTTTATTAAAGCTCCTTAGGGTGACAAAATCTTTACGTAGCTAAAATCGAGCCATCGATCAAGCGGTATATTCACTCTCGGCTCACGGAGGGACGTGATGGTCTTGCACTGTGAGAGGCTTTGGAAGACGAAGGTGGAATAGGAACATTACCAGATTCATCAATATGTTCCTCAACTGGAGCAGACAACTCTGCAGGAACTCTCCTCTTGGATGGACGGCCTCGACGACGCATTTTTGTAACATTTAAACATATGTTATAAAGTTCATATGACATTTAAATTATTAAAATAATTCGTGTACCTTTAAATAAAACATTAAATCATTTTAGGACGTGGAAACTTTTCAAAACACCACAACATTTTCAAAGACCTTGAAACGATGCCATGTGGAAAGGAACCCGACCCAGGAGTTTCCTTTTCTTAACTTCGGGGGACCCTCTGGCACTCCCTACGGATTCGAAAAAACCTTTCTGAAGAACTTAGTTTAAACCTTTTTAAAAGTGAATCCGTGGAAGCGAACCCGACCTTTATACGATTCGTTTTCCAATAAAATCTTATGAAACATGGTAGGACATTTTTTTTTTTAAACAGTAAACCCTTTATAGAAATCGACGGAGTTTCCTCTATTGCACCGGACATGTCCCCCAATTTACAACACATGTAATAAAACAATTTAATTTACTCACATCCAACAATGGAACATCAAGTCCACCACAACCAATTTCAAATCAAACTTTAAAATCATTTTCTGAACACTATAGATATATAAACAATATTTTTAAAACTTATATACATTACAAAATAAAGGTGCACATGTTATTTACAGCAAAACTATACATTTTTCAAAAGGTGGTCGTCACGCGTGGGCGGAGTGTCAGCCCCGGAGGATGGTCGGCGCACGTCGGTCTACACACTTTGAAAACATTTGGAAAAAGGGTGAGCTAAAGGAGCTCAGTGAGAGTACAGGTCATAGGAAAATAATGTTTCCAGATATAGTTCAAATACAATGTGTAAAACAATTGTATACAGATCTCGTTTCCATAAACATTTAGTTTGCATTCTTTTCCTTTCTATTCAAATACAACGTGTAAAACAATTGTATAGAGATCTCATTTCTATAAACATTTACTTTACTTTCTTTTCCATATAGTTAAAATACAATGTGTAAAACAATTGTATCAACATATCTTTTCAATATACTTTCTTTTCCTTTTTGAATCCGTCATATCCAATGGAACCCGCCTACCGTTAACCACCGTTGGTCCATGAAAGAACCTCCGAGGAAACAGTCTTACGATCACCAATGGCCTAAAAAGGAACCTCCGAGAAATCGTGCCCTACAGATTGCTCTGTTTGGCCCATGAAGAACCTACGAGGGGAGCAGTCTTACGATTATCGATGGCCCAAAAAGGAACCTTCGATAAATAGTGCCTTTCTTTTAAATACCATTGCACTATGAAATAAATCACATTATACGCTGGTAAACTTTTCGTACTTTTCACGTGTATGGCAATATGCATCACTCTTCCCTTCCCTTTATAAAAAATCCTAACCCTTTCCCATGTACCATGCACGCGTAAAGTACTTTAGTCGACTTTCCTTTAAACTTTATCTTTGTAACATAGGGTAACCATGGATTCAAACATTTTCATATAAACATGTATATATAAAATATACATTCATAAACATTTCATTTCATATAGAAACCATAAATCATGCTTTATAAAACTATGGAAACCATAATCATTTCATATTTTCCCAACATAAATTAAAGTCAAGAAAACCACAATTCTTTTTTCATTTGAACATTTATAACATAGATATGAAAAAATATACATTGGTAAACATTAATATATATATATATATATATATACTATATATATATATATTTTAATAAACATTTACATTTTCCCTCACCTTAGTTATTTAAATACATTTTCCTCCTTTAAACAAAACTTTCCACCTCCACCTTATCCTTTATCACTTTCCTCCTACAAGTCACATTATCCATAAAATTCATTAACATCCATACCTTAATCATGTTCAATTAAACCATTAACTATAATATACTTTCCAGCAACCCTTAAGCATTTAATCACTTCCAATTGATTAAAATCAATTGAACTCAACCTCTTTTGTTTCTCATGATTTTCTTATGCTACTCATGGCAATTACTACCCAATACAATAGCCCACAACATTCCATGAAATGGTTATGTCAAAACCCGGCTATTCACATCAACATAACCAAGCAACCTGCACACTTGGTGCAAAACACAAATTTTCAGCCACGTTCTGATCATCCCCTGTCCTCCACAGGAAATTTCTATAATCTTAACTCAATGGGCTTTTCATAGAGTCCAAGAACACCCAAAACGGAGTTCGGACGAAGAAGTTATGACATTTTCATTCAAAACTAGTCAATTTACTCTGTTTACACTAGAAACAGTCTATGATACCCAATTTCAGGGGTCTTAATCCATAATTTGACACTTGTTCTTTGTACTTATTTGAAGATACGGTTCTTAGGGTTCTTCTCCAACTGGAATCACCCAAATCGGATCACCGAAACTCAAGATATATTCTAAAAAACCGGGATTACTCGGTTTTCAAACAGAACCAGAAACTGTATGAACATATCTCCCCTTTGAATGCATTTATGTGTCAAAATTTGTCGGAATTTGGATTGACCTATTTAAGGAGATATGTTCCCCTATTGGTCTAGTTTACCTAGCAATTTGAATCACTCAATTCGGATAAGTGATGGTCAAGTTATGGCCAAAATACAGTCATGGAGTCTTAAAAACATAACATAAAAACTGCCTGAACATAGCTCCACTTTGAATGCATTTTTGAGTCCAAATGGGTCGGAATTTGGATAGACCTATTTCAAGGAGATATGTTCTCCTATCAGTCTAGTTCACTCAACAATTTGAATCACTCAATTCGGATGAGTGATGACCAAGTTATGGCCAAAATACAATCATGGGGTCGGAGAAAAAAACTGGACATCATCTCCTTGGACACACACCTGTACCATAGAGCCAGTGCGTGAAGCATACGCGAATGGCGTGATTTCACGGGATACCACCTTTTCGGTTTCCGTGAAAACCCGAGACCTTAGACAGCGCCAATCTAGTGATTCCTGGTGCCTGCGCTGACCCTCGTCGTAGATCAGCTTTAATTCTTGACTTAACGAGATCCGACCGACAAAATCTCATGAATCGAAGAGAGAATATTGCTTTTTTCTCTCTCTCTCTTTTACTCTCTCTCTTACGGTTTGGGTGAGACCAAAATGAGAGCTTTTGATATTTTAGATTGTTTTAGGTTGTTTATAGTGTGAACACATGGCCCACGTAGCGCCACGTGTCACACTTCTTCGGTTCCATTTTCGCTCCGAACCAATTTATTTCGTCCCGGATTTAGTTCCATCTATCTTAAATGGACATTCTTTAAATATTTGACATTTTTTGGGATTTTTCTAAAAATCTCGTTTTCGGGGTCCGCTCGACGTCCGTCGTCTCGAATTTCATGAAAATTCGACTGTCTCGGAATTCAACGAAATTCGACTAGGTAACTAGATTTTGCGAGATGAATTCAACGGTGAAGTCCGTTTCGTCATCCGAGATCTAGAAAATTTTCAGATTTTTCAATGGCAAATTACCGTTTTGCCATTTTTTAGAAAAATTGCATTTTCACTATATAATTACGTTTTAATCTTTCAGCTTAACTTTGGAGCTATTACATTGTATGAACATTTTTTTCGAGCTTATTTTTCCAAAATTACTATTCATTGGACTGTTTCCAGTCAAATACCAAATTGATCGAAAACAAAATTTACTATTCATGGAAACTTTAAATTCAGGGTCTTACAGAGAAAGTGGGAAAAACACAAAAAGCTCAAAAAGTCAAATGTGGCAGACATTTTCCCAAGGGTTGCGAAATTTCGCAGCCCTTAAGAAAATTCACAACCCTTGCGAATTTGCCAAGGTTGCTTATTCTGTTCTTACGCCTACTTACGCCTTACTTCTGGCTTCTAAAGCTACAAGCGCAACTATGCCTTCATTCTTTGAGCTCAATTCCCACCTTTGAGATATATAGCCTTTGAAAACAAAAAAACTTGCACAAAAATTGATTAGTAACCTTTCTAGGTCTTTAACATGTCAATTGGGTCAATTAGGCTGATTACTACACAAAAAGTGCTCAAAACATGGAGTGTTAAGGGTGTGAATCAACACTATTGGGTAGTAATCAAGGCTACTGACACTTTGAAAATGCCAGATTTCTAGCTCTAAGCCTGCTAGCTCTTTCTTAAGGCCAAACTTGTGGCTCTAAGCCTGCTAGCCCTTTCTTAAGGCTAGACTTGTGGTTTTGAGCCTGCTAGCACTTTCAAAAGGCCAGACTTCTTACTTTAGGCTTGCTAGCCCTTTCTTAAGGCCATACTTGTGGCTCGTAGCCGCTTGACACTTTCTAAAGGCCAGACTTGTGGCTCTGAGCCTGTTGACAGTTACAAAAGGCTAGACTTCTGCCTCTAAGCCCAACCCTTTCTAAAGGCCAGACTTGTGGCTCTAAACTTTATTAAGCGGTTACAGCGAGCTAGACTTTTGTCTCTAAGCTGACCACTTTCTTAAGGCGGACTTTTGGCTTAAGCACCTTCTTTCTTTCAAAGGCCGGGACTTACGGCTCTAAGCCTTGACACTTTTTAAAAGGGGCACACTCGTGGCTCTAAGTCTGCTAGAACTTACAAAGGCCCATGGTCGGCTCCTAAGCCAGATGGCCACTCTTGAGCCATACTTATGGCTCCCAGCCAACTAGCACTTTCAAAAGGCCAAATTTATGGCTATAAGCCTGTTGGAATTTTCAAAAGGCCAAATTTATGGCTTTAAGCCTGCTAGCACTTTCAAAAGTCCAGACTTTTCTCTATAAGTCTGCTAGCACTATCAAAATGCCAGACTTTTGGCTCCAGACCTGTTGGTCCTTTCTTAAGGCGGACTGCACGCACTAAGCTGTTGGCCATTTCCTACATAAAAGTCGGACTTGTGGCTCACTTAGCCGTGGCCCCGTGACGCTAAAACGGGGTGTCCGTTGACAACCCGTCAACGGAAGTAGAATACTCGTGAATGTCGGATGGCAGGCACCACTCACCAAAATCGGGCGAAGTCTCGCTGTACGGGGCTGCCAAGGTCTGAGCACATCCCGACAATCAACTTATGACCACATCGGGCTCATATACAATTAAAATGAGTAGAAATGGCCACTTGGGCCCCTGCATTAATACTCACAACAAACATATCCCAACTATATGCAATAGTTCAAGAGTTATTACATTACTCTTAATACAAACACATATTAAAATTTACAATTCTAATACATGTTATACCAAAAATATCAAAGCCTGACCGGCTTTCTTCAAAATGCGGCCTCTAAAATGGCGAGTCTTCTCAAACTCTCACTTGTACTGAAATGGTGATCCCTCGACGGGATGAAATGAAACTAGTAGAGATAATTTCTACGCGGGTTACTCACACCCTAAGTGCACATGCATGACAAAATAATCACATTCCAAAAGCGATTTCATGAGCCTACTCGAATACACGCGACCAACCCATGTCTGGAGTCCTCACCGACTCCCTCACATATGCCTAAGCCGAATGTGAGTAAAATCACAGTTTTCAAAACAAAAGCTATTTGTTCTTGAAAACACACTACCGAGTTTCGGTAAAAGTATTGGACTACCCTCAAGGCGAATGTGTTGGAGAACCTTCCTAAACAATTCATGGGCTCCTCCGACGTGTAATTGTTGGACCGTCTCAAACCTGATTCTACGAAAAATCTTAGTCGAAATTCCTTTGTAAACGTTTTCATTTTTATTTCATTTCATGTCATGCGCTCACTTTAATATTCTAGGTTGTCCAGTGCATATGGAATGCGTGATGCAATTCCATGAGCTTCGTGCTTTAATATATTCACATGCATATATATTAACATAATTCAATCGCATAAAGCATGTTATGTAAATTCTCAACCAATTACACCAAAATTAGCTCACATGGGCTAATTAACAAACACAAGCAATTCATTTTGAATCACTCAACACATAAAAATTCACACAAAAATATTCACGTGTCACTATTCATGAGCGATTGAAACCCTCGAGGTTCACGCTCACGACCACACAAAATAGGAATTTTCTCCACTCGGTTCAAAGCTTTTGAAACCGAGTTTATAGCTAAAACAAGCCTCAGAACATTCCTAACCATTTACATGGCTCTTAGCCAAAGATTAACACAAGTAGGAAAAGATCCCTACCTCTTGGAGTTGTCGGAACTCCACCAAATTGGTGCTCACGCGTAGTCCTCGTTGTGAAGAGCAACTTTCCTTCTTGCTCCGTCAGAACCGGCCAGTCCGTCAGCCCAGGAATCCTAGAGAAGGCACACCTTCTCTCCTCACAGAGAAAATCACCATCTCACGCTCGCTTTGCATCCACTCCTTCCAGCCACTGCCCATTTTGGTGTTTTAATTTTGCAGAAGACAACTATTCAAGTTTGTCTTATTATCATTAACAATTTTATTAATTCCATATATGTCCATTCTTCTAGATTTTTGACACATAGCACAATCTCGACCGTGAATTTCATTAAATCCCTCTCTAATCTTGCAACATGTGTCACAAGGTACATGTTATAGATGACTTTTATCGCGTCACGCATGTCGTTTCTGACACCACATGCTCGGTGCCTCAAGCGTGAAATTCATTTGTCTCGAGGTCGACGAGGTCGGCGTGGTAGCTAGATTTCGCGAGGCAGTTCAGCGGTGAAGTCCCAGTTTTCGTCATCGAGATCTCTAGAAGATTTTGGATTTTACGAGTACGATTTTTACCGTTTTCGAAGGTGGAATTTTCTCGGGTCTTACACTGACACTTTCTAAAGGCTTGACTTGTGGCTTTAATCCTAGGTATAATAAGAAATAAAATAATATTTCAAAACAATAGGAAAGAAAATAATAATCCTAAAACAATAATAGGAAACAAAAATAATATCCTAAAAAATAAAGATAATATCTCAAAACAAAGTTGATTTAATCTAATGTCAATTTTCCAAGTATTTTGTCTCTCATTGATCGAATTAGAGTCCTAGTAGGATGGGTAGGTCTAGAGAGGATCGCATGAGAGGAAGAGGGGGCACATGAGCCAAGAATAATTCGCCCTTTTTACCTAGTTAAAAGCTTCAATGCTTCCTAGATTATTTATCATTTAATTTATTTTTATTTTTTAGAAAAAAAAATTTATCACAATAATTTTTTTTTATTTTTTATAAATTATTTCGAATGTTATACAAATATTATATAAATGTTGAGTAAATTAAAAGATAGATTTTTTAGAGAAAAAAATTGAGTATATAATATAATCCTTTACTTTTAAAGATTAATTTTCTTACATAAAAACTTATTTTTTGTAGACAATATATTAATTTTTGTATAATGAAGATGATTTTTCCTAAGATATTTGTTTTTTAAAACAACTTTAAATAATTATTATTTTAATATTTTATTTTATTTTATTTATAAATTTATTGAAATATTATTCAAAAATTATTTATTAAAAAACAAAATTATTATTATAAATGCTTTTTTTAATTATTTAAAAATAATAATTACCAAGAGAAAAATCATCCATGGTTTTATAATACATCCTCATTATATGTTAAATTCATATTATCTACAAAAATAAATAGAATACATCTAAATTTCAAAAGAAATAAAAATGATTATAATTATCTAACCCATTTTAATATATATATATATATCTTTTAATTTATTCAATATTTGTGTAACATTCTAAAAATTTCTAAAAATAAAAATAAAATTATTAAGATAAATAATTTATTTCTTAAGTTATTTTTGAAAAATAAAATACTATGGGAAAAAAAATATCATCCTCATTATAAATGTTAAATTTATATATTATTTATAAAAAAAAATATTTATCTCGATTTTGAGAAAATTAATTTTTAAATAAAAATAATTATCCTATTTAACTAAAAAAGTTTAAAAATCAATCTTTTAATTTTTATCTAATTTTTAAATATATATTAAAAGATTAAGTTTGGAAAGATAGATAAATGCATTCGAAGGATAGATAATGATGGTTATCGTAACTTTTAGAAAATGACTTCTTTTTTTTTGGATAATGTATTAGATTAGTTTGAATAATTTAAAATGTAGGAGGTAAATGTAAAAGAATATGAAAGTTAAGGGGGTGAGAATACATTAATATTCCTATAAGAACTCGAAAGATGGAAAGATAAAGCACTGTGGGGACAACGTCATCTTTGTGATTTGATGGTAACATGGCTTTTTAGAAAGCGAATAATATTTATCAAAGGATAAACGTTGTTCCTAAATAGCATGTTGGATGAAGTGGGAGTTGACCCTTTATCTTATGTGTGGGTGTAACCATGTTGACAAATGGATGGGAATTTCTCCAAGTCAGAAGATCTGGTGGAAAGTGAACAAGTGATCACCTCATCGGCTAAGTTTTTATTTTTTTGAAACACGTGGATATATACCTAAGGTTAGTTCATAGAAATTAGGTGAAACCCTATCTGTGTAGTTGGATAAAATAGAAAACCTTAACCACACTGAAAGAAAAAAGAACAAATATGTTATTATTATTAAAAAAAAAAAAAAAAAGTTGTGTTGAAAACACATCACAATGATGATGGAAAGAAAGCATCAAGCTTTCAAAAAATCATTCAAAAAATAAGAGTAGAATAATGAATTCAGAGAAAAAAAATTCTTATAACTTATTTGAAATAAAGTGAATTATTCCAAAACCTCCTCCCATCATTGATTTATGTACCAACAAAAAAAAAACCTCTATTGTTAGGAACACGAGATTCCTATTCTATTTTACATATATTCTGACTCTAGCATTGCAGCCAACCAATGGTCTTGTGACTTTTATGGGACACCAAAGGGTGCATATAATCTTATGTTTGAGCCAACGTTGGCATAAATCATCAGAAAAGATTCTATTTAGAGGGCATTAGAGCACCTGCCCTTATCATATATATGACATAGCTATAAGAAAAAGATTCTAGAGGGCATTAGAGCGCCTGCCCTTATCATATGTATTGGCGAACCCAGATTGAGAATAATGACTCCATCCCCCATACTTGTATACCTATATAAATGCCAACGATGCTGTAGAGAAAATCCAGGGATGTGAAGCAAAATTTTAGGTCTAATAGTTTTGCATGAAGGACAGAGAGGGTGAGATTGAGCCAAGGATGGCTTGCAGTCATTGCAGCAAACATTATTGTACTTTGCGGGCATGCACAACAAGTCGTCCTTGGCTCATTTGGCCCTTCTTCAAAGCTCACTAGACCCATCCATTCTACATGGGAAATCATCTGCAAACTGTATTATTGTATTATTGTTCTCCTTTTCCTTGTCGATGCTACATTTTGTTTGTAAATATTTTGTTTGATAAGTAGTCAATTTCGATGTTTATTTGTGTCCAATGGTGTGACACCCCAAATCCAGGGTTCCGTTGACAACCCGTCAACCCGCTGGTCGTGGATGTCAGATTACAACCCGGCAGCACCACCATTGAATCCCCTTTTCCCGAGACCCGAGTTGCAATCGGGCAAGTCTCAGCTTGCTCTGAGGAGCTACTCAAAATACAATATACGATTCTGAGGCAACGTGTCCCAATATTATGCAATGACAGGGTCCACATACAAGTAAAAATGGCCACATAGGACCCATTTATCCATACTCAAACATATAAGCACATAACTATAGGACCATAGTTCATAAGAGTTTAAATTTACACCACTCTTATACAAAACATATATCAAAATTAAGAATTCTAATATATGTTTTACAAAATATAAATTAAAGCCACAATCCGGCTTTCTTCTCATTATCGGCCTCTAGTGAGCGTCATCTCCCTGCACATCCCTTGTACCTAAAAGGGGGGTCCCACGATTAGGTGAGCAATGCCTAGTAGAGTGAAATCCTACAAGGGCTACTCCCCACCTAAGTGCACATGCAATGGTCATGCCACCAGCACATTCCAATCACGATTATGTCAATTCTAGAATGGAATCTACATGACATGAATGAAATGCTACTCCTCATGATCCCTATACCAAGTCCTCATCGACTTCTCTCAACAAGCAATATGCCATGTATGAAAAACTGTTTTCAAAACAAAAGATTTTTTGTTTTCGAAAACTCATTGGACAATCTCCGATATAAAAATTTATTGGACAACCCTCTGATATAATTTATTGGACATACTCCGATAAAACCGCTTTGTTCAAAAGCCATGTTAGGCAACCTCCGATCATTCATGCGACCTTTTAGGACTTTGTCCCTAGACCGAAACCAACATCAACACAAACATAATGCTAATTTTCCCATGCACTCACACCATTTGTGGAGTGTACTTGTGCATAAATGCAATTCAATATGCCATTGCTATACTTATTACCACATATATATAGGTGCCATAGCCTTTTATGCCTACTCATGCATTTCAACCCATGAATCAATTGGAAAGTTATATCAATGAACACCAATTCAAGTGATTTCACTCGATTCATACCAACATATCAATACACGCATACATTGACATCATAAGTCATTACTACTCGAGTAACGACATTACTTTAACCTCTAGGCCTAATTGTAACATATCGAGTCCACAAGTAGCCTACAACAAGCCATGCAATGGCCTCAATCATACACAAACTCAGGCATTTCCCCAAGTCTCATGGATAATTATATCAACATGCATATAATCACCAACCAAAATACACCAATTTCAATGTATTAGACCACACGCTTCATCACAACCAAGCGAATTGCATACTTGGTGCTACAATTAAATTTTCAGAAAATATGTAGGCACCAAGTTCCATTCTGAGCATATGGCCAGATTCTAGACTCAGGGGCTTTCCGTAGAGTCAAGAACCTGAATGTCGGATTCGGGCCAGAGAAAGTTGTAATTCGTCCAAAGTTGGAGACACCCTCATATGAACCCAGTGACTTACCGCATGAAGGAACCAGCGGGGGGCCTAATTTCGTCATTTTCGGACACAATATGAGTTCAAATTGCATTAAGTATATATAGATGGATTCTAGAATCAAAGGGCTTTCCATATAGTTCAAGAACACCCGAATCGGAGTTTGGAGGAGAAAGTTATGGCCGTCTAAAGTTGGAGGCCTCATATGAACAGTAACCTAGAAAAATGTGTTTTGGTTCTCTAAATGTCATCCAAACAGCCCGTAAGGCTCAACCAAGACCAAAATGACTTCTAGATGGAAAATAAGCCCGAGTAGGAAGGTTCCCTACCTCTTGGAGCATAGAAACAATTCTAGGAAGTCCCGTGAACACTCCCTAAACCCAAAACCTTTGATTTCCCAAACTCTTCACTCGAACCCTCAGTGAAATCTCGTGTTTTTGATACTTACGCATAGCCCTCGTCAAGTAGATGAACTTTAGATCTTGGTCCTACGAGATCCAACCACCCGATTTTCGTAGATCATAAAGAGAAGCTAGAGCTTCTCTATTCTCCCTCTCTCATTTCGACTGCAAGATGCAAAAAAATGAAGTGGAAGATTTTTTTTCTTCCTTTTATCCTTTGGAAACGTGGCCCACGTCGTGCCACGTGTCACTCGACTATTTTGGGTCCGTTTTTGCCCCGACACAATTTATTTCGTCCCGGTTTCAGTTCCACCTAGCTTATATGGACATTCTGTAAATATTTGACATTTTTCAGGATTTTTCTAAAAATCTCATTTTCGGGGTCCACTCGACGGCCATCACCTTGAAATTCGTGAAAATTCGATTGTCTCGGAATTCATTGAAATTCACCTAGGTGACTAGATTTGGTGAGATGATTCTAACAGTGAAGTCTGTTTCGTCATCCGAGATCTAGAAAGAATTCCAAAAAAATTACCATTTTGCCCTTCGTAGCAAAAATTCAAATTTCTAGGTTTTTCCCGGGTCTTACATTCTCCCTCTCTTAAAAGAATTTCGTCTCGAAATTCCTACACTCAACCATATGCAATCACATGCCTATGCAACAGTCATTGAATGCTACCAAATGACTGAAGAACGTACCTTCATTCTCAAATAAGAAAGGATAGGCGATACGCATCATGTCCTCATGCTCCCATGTTGCCTCCTCCACTCCTCAGTGCCTGTAGCACAGTCACTAGCCTCACAGTCTTGCGTCGCAAAAAATGGTCTTAGCTATCCATGATATGCACTGGTCCCTCGTCAAATGCCTCATCTGTATCAATAACAAGCTCGCCCCAATCTACTACATGAGTCGGATTTGGAGTGTATTTCTGGAGCATGGAGACATGGAATATGTCATGAACACTCGATAAACTCGACGGTAGTGCCAACCGGTGAGCAACTATACCCACCCTCTCAAGTACCTCGAAGGGCCCAATGTATCTCGGTGATAGCTTTCATAAACGCCAGAGCCTAATCCTCCTCTCTTAGGCATAACCTTGAAGACATGATCTCCACCTCGAACACTAAGAGGTCGTCAGGTGTCTCGACGTAGCTCTCTTACGTCGGCTCACGGTAGTGAGAAGACGTTTTCGTATCAATTCCACCTTCACTGAGGTGTCACTAATCAACTCCGGACCTGTGGTGGATATCTCCCTTACCTCGGTCCAACAAACTGGAGATCAACATGGCCTCTCATATAATGCCTCATAGGGCGCCATATGTATACTCGCCTGATAACTATTGTTATAGGTGAACTAGACCAAGGGCAAATGCTCCTCCTAGTTACCCTTGAGATCCATGCTGGATTGTCATGTCCTCTAACACTGTATAGTCCTCTTTCTTTAGCGACCGTCGATCTGTGGATGGCTTGAGTACTCATCACCATTTATGTCCCCATGGCCCTGCGGAAACACTTCGGAGCGAGCATAAGCACGGGATCTCGATCCGATACTATGGAGACTGGCACTCCATGCAACCGTACAATCTCTATGTACAACTTGCAGAATTCCTCTAGTGTGAAGGACCAAAAAATGTGCCGACTTAGTAAGCTGGTCCAGTATCACCCACACTGCATCATGCTTCCGCGATGTCCATGGCAAGTGAGTTACAAAATCCATCGTGATATGCTCCCACTTCCACTCCGCTACCTCTAATGGCTGGAGTAACCTTGTTGGCCTCTAATGCTCAGCCTTAATGCGTTGACCGTGAGACATTGTCGAACAAATCACCTCAACGTGTCTCTTCATCGCTCTCTAGTAATACCGGCGACGAAGATCATGATACATCTTCGTGCCACTTGGATGCACCACAAAATGAGAACAATGGAATTCTCGAAGGATCTCCTCTCTCAGCTTTGCCAACTAAGGAACCACAATCTGTCCCCTATACTGAAGACTACCATCCGTGTGAATTGCCCAACCCTCGTCACTCCTTACCAGCCCAGCTGCTCGGTCCTTGATAAACAACATCTCGGCGTCCACGCCCCTTGGGACTCGATCCTTTCTACTTAGTAGGGAAGGCGTAGCCACTAAACTCCCCAAAACACCTTGAGTCTGTTCATTGTACTATAAGTTGAAGCTGCCATGAAACATCAACCACTCTCGGAAAGCCACACTAGCCAATACTCCCGTGACTTAGGCGGGTACATCGACCCACCATATTTGCCTTACGAGGAATGGTGCTATGAAATTGAAGTCATAATCCTCCGGATAATTCCATCCATCTACTACTACCTCATATTGGTCCCATTGAGTAAGATATCGCGGACTTTTGTGGTCTGAAAATACCTTGAATTGCTCACCATATAAATGAGTAGGCGCCATATCTTCAAAGCAAAGACTATTCGCGCCAACTCCATGTCATGTAGGAGTAATTCGGCTTGTGGTTCTTCAAGCGTAGTGAACCATAAGCTACCACTCTCTTAGTACGCATCGAACACATCGGTCACGTGGCACCAGGGGCCTCATAATATCACAGGTGTACCTCTGTCCCCTTTTTCGGGGACTACGGGGAATAGGGCGATGTAATCCTCCTTTTTAACACTTGGAATGCCTTCTCACACAAGTCATTCCACTCATACTTGACCTCCTTCCGGGTCAATCGAGTCATAGGTGCAGCTAAACGGGAGAAGTCCTTAATAAACCTCATGTAATATCCAGCCAGTCCCAAGAAACTGCATATCTCAAAAACTGACTTCGGTCTCTCCCAACTCATAACTGCCTCAACCTTTTCTGGGTCCATTGAGACACTAGAAGCCGATACTACGTGTCCCAAAAATGTCACCTCTGTCAGCCAAAATTCACACTTTCCGAATTTGGCGTGCAATTGATGTTCTCGCAAAGCCTGGAGAACAATCCTCAAGTTATCCTCATACTCCTCCTCAGACTGGAAGTAGATCAAGATGTCATCAACAAAGACTACAACAAACTAATCTAAATAGGGCTAGAACACTCTATACATGAGATTCATGAATGCTGCTAGCGCATTCTTCAATTTGAAAGGCATCACTATAAACTCGAAATGCCTATACCATGTCCTAAACACTATCTTAGGGATGTCAACCTCCCTAACTCTCAACTGATGATACCTAGTACAGAGATCTATCTTGGAATAGACCCGTGCCCATCTCAGCTGATTAAATAAATCATCAATCCTTAGTAATGGATATTGATCCTTGATCATAACCCTGTTCAACTGTCGGTAGTCAATGCACAGTTGAAGGGTCTTGTCTTTCTTCTTCGCAAACAGAACCAAAGCGCCCAAGGTGAAGTACTTCGATACAATGAGCGTCCCGATAAATCACGTATTTGGACCTTGAGTTCGCAACTCAGCGGCGCCATCTATATCTTGAGTCCCTTAGAAATGGGCAACGTACCAAGGTGTAACTCAACATGAAAGTCTCCATCCTTGTGCGGGTGTCCCGATGATTCATCGGAAAGGCAATATAACCTCACAAACCACTTGAGGTAGACCCAAATCCTGTCTCACCTCGTCCTTCGGGGTAAGGCTTGCCCGATAACCCATCATTTACATCCATGCCACACAGGTCGTATCTGATCTAAGGTAAAGCATTGTGCTTATCCCCCTGAAACATAACACAATTACCGTCCTATGGGTAGGCATTAAATCTCCTACGATCATTGTCAATGATGACTCGGTGTGTCGTCAACCAGTCCATCCTGAGGATGACATCAAACTTCAACATGTCCATGACCCTTAGGTCCATAGTGAGTAGAATCCTGGAGATCTCTAACTCACGATCGACATATCTTATGATACTCACCATTTGTTTCCTAGGAGAATTCACCTTCAACGGCTTTTCCAAGGTTTCAACCTCTTAGCCAATATCGAGATTTCTCTCATTGTCTATTTAACAATACACATGCCAACCACTAATAGACATTAATATCTTGAACTATTCTGTTCATCCATTTTTCGAACTCTTAAGGTTATGTTTTCTAACCCTGATGTTCATCTTTTCCTATATACATTCTATCATGTATATAATTCACGCAATTTGTGACACACAATCACGCAATCACAATCACAATGCATGCAATGATCTAAACCCAATGCCCATCCTTTTCCTAGGTAACCACATCCCTAAGTTCTGATATACAAACTGTGACACAAGAACATAATGAATCTGATGACCTAGACCCATATCTGTTAGCCCTCGGTACTCGTGTACTTAAACTCTTGATACTTAGCTGAGACGAGCTAGCATTAGGACCATACTTATGGATACCCACACCCGAGCTCCCTAGGTACTCGTTTACCTAAGCTCTGATACCAAGCTGTGACACCCCAAATCCCTGGGGTCCATTAACAACCCGTCAACCCGCGAAAGATTCGTGGATGTCGGGTAACCCGACACCACACCATTGAGTCTCCTTTTGCCGGGACCTAAGTTTAAACGAAAGTGGCGAGTCTCATACGGGAGCTCTACCCAAAATACAACTTGTGCAATTACATGGCAACTTGTCCCAATATTATACAAAAACCACACCGGGTCCACATACGAGTAAAAATAGCCACATAGGGCCCATTTATCCATACTCAAACAAATAAGCACATGACTATAGGACCATAGTCCATAAGAGTTTAAATTTACACCACTATTATACAAAACATATATCAAAATTAAGAATTCTAATACATGCTTTACAAAATATAAATCAAAGCCACAATTCGACTTTCTTCTCATTATCGGCCTCTAATGAGTGCCATCTCCTGCATAGTACTTGAAGGGGGTCCCATATTCAGGTGAACAATGCCCAATAGAGTGAAATCCTACAAGGGCTACTCACACCTAAGTGCATGGAGATAATTATTGCACTTACAAGCCCATTCCAATCAAGATTATGTCAATCCTAGAATGGAATCTACATGACATTAATGAGATGCTACTCCTCATGATCCTTGTACCAAGTCCTCACCAATTTCTCTCAACATGAAATATGTCATGTATGAAAAACTGTTTTCAAAACAAAAGATTTTTTTTTTTTTGAAAACTCATTAGACAATCTCAGATATCAAAATTTATTAGACAACCCTCCGATATAATTTATTGGACATACTCCGATAAAATTTGGTGGACAACCCTCCGATATAATTTGTTGGACATAATCCGATAAACCGCTTTGTTCAAAAGCCATGTTAGGCAACCTCCGATTATTCATGCAACCTTTAAGGACTTTATCGTTAGACCGAAACCAACATCAACACCAAACACAATGCTGATTTTCCCATGCACTCACACCCATTTCATGCGATATACTTGTGCATAAATGCAATGCAATATGCCATTGCCTATCACCATGCTACATATATATATATGGGTGTTATATGTACATACATACTCATGCATTTCAACCCATGCATCAATTGGAAAGTTATATCAATGAACACATAAATTCCAATTAATTCACACGATTCATGCCAACATATCAATACACGCATACATTGACATCATAAGTCATTACCACTCGAATAACGACATTACTTTAACCTCTAGGCCTAATTGTAACATATCGAGTTCACAAGTAGCCTACAACCAAATAATGCAATGGCCTCGATTAATACACAAACTCATGCATTTTCCCAAGCCTCGTGGATAATTATATCAACATGCATATAATCACCAACAAAATACACCAATTTCAATGTATTAGACCACACGCTTCATCACAACCAAGCGATTTGCACACTTGGTGCTACAATTAAATTTTCAGAAAATATGTGGGCACCAAGTTCCATTCACAGGCATATGGCCAGATTCTATACTCAAGGGCTTTCCATTAGAGTCTAAAGAACATAAATCGGGTTCGGACGAAAGTTATGACCGTCAAAGTTGGAGCCTCATATGAGCAGTGACTTACGCATTAGAACAAAGCAGGGGGAGCCTACTGGTTTTCGTCATTTTCGGACATAATATGAGTTCAAATTGCATTAAGTTATATATGGATGGATTCTAGACTCAAAGGGCTTTCCATAGAGTCCAAGAACACCCGAATCGGAGTTTGGAGGAGAAAGTTATGGTCGTCCAAAGTTTGAGGCCTCATATAAACAGGAACCCAGAAAAATGCGTTTTTCCGGTTCTCTAAACACCATCCAAACAGCCCCTAAGGCTTCAGCCAAGGCCAAAAACGACTCACAGGTGGAAAGAAGCCGCAGTAGGAAGGTTACTCTTACTCTTTTGAGCATAGAAAAAATTACAGGAAGTACCGTGGACGCTCCACCCCAAACCGAAACCTTTGATTTCCCAAACTCTTCGTGAACCCTCGTGAAATCTTGTGGTTTATACCCCGCAGCGTAGCCCTCTTCAAATGAATGAACTTTAGATCTTGGCCCGGCGAGATCCGACCGCTGATCCGTGGGTGTAGAAGCTAGAGCTTCTCTCTCCTCCCTCTCTCATTTCTGCTGCAGCAGGCAAAAAAATGAAGTGGAAGATTTTTTTTTTTCTTCCTTTTATCCTTTGGACACGTGGCCCACGTCGCATCACGTGTTGCTCGGCTATTTCGGGTCCATTTTTGCCCCGACACAAATTATTTCATCCCGGTTTCAGTTCCATCTAGTTTATATGGACATTCTTTAAATATTTGACATTTTTTAGGATTTTTCTAAAAATTTCGTTTTAAGTCCCTTTCGTGCACGTCGCCTCAAAATTCGTGAAAATCGACTATCTCGAATTCAAATCGCTGGTGACTAGATTTCACTAGGCGATTCAACGAGTGAAGTCCGTTTCGTTATCCAAGATCTAGAAAGAATTCCAAAAAATTACCATTTTACCATTCCTAGCAAAAATCCAAATTTATAGGTTTTTCTGGGTCTTACAAATGGAGGTTGTCTAAGATCACTCGTTTACTGTTTTTCAATGATAATTTCCAAATATTTGAAGTCACGCAAAACACTAAAAGAGAAGTGGAAGTCCAATGTTTAACCATCTGATGGTGGAAAAAGTCCAGCTCATAGAAGAAGTCCAATTAATGTTTATTGTTTCAACTGAAAAACCAGGGCATGGAGATTGAAGAGAAACTGAGTAGTTAAAAAAAAAAAAGGACCCCTTAAAAATAAAATTGTTACAACATTGACATTTGGGAATAGATGTAAAAGTAAAACTTATCTCAATTTTAATTTTTAGTATTTTTCTTCCTCTTTTCTTCATTTATATACACTATAAGGAATTCAGCTTTTAGTTGGGGTCACCGATCCCAACCAAAAGTAAGGTCATGTGCAATTATATCATATAGGTGTAAATAAAATGGACTGGAACAAAGTGAGACTACAAGGGCATGACCAAAAAATTATAGTTGCAATTGTAGTTTTGGCCACAACTAAAGAGGGTGCAAAAAAAAAAAATTTAAATAAATAAATAAATAAATATATATATATATATATATATATATATATATATATATATATATATATATATATATTCAGTTTTTTTATGCATTTCTCCTCTTTTACAAAAGAATATTAGGACCTATAAGTGCAATTTGTGGTATCTATTGGAAATTATTGAGCACATGGAGACTAACAAAGGATCCAAATTTTTTTTAACAATATTGCATAGTCGGATTTGTTTGTTCTCATATGTGATGGTATCAACTGGACTGCATATATCTAATAAGACGTACCTATGTGGTATTTGAAACACCATATTTTTTTTTAATTTCAAATCAAGCTAAGTAGGCTACAAAAAGTTGTACATGCGTATAAATTGTGCAAATTATTGTGTGTTCTGCCTATTAAGTGATCCTTTTAATGATTCATAATTGGTAAGGACATATTAAAGAGATAGATTAAAAAAAAAATGAATAACTAATATAAAACCATCACCATAAATTTGATTTTGTTTATCAATTATGTGTAGAAGGACAATATGTATTGAGTCGATAAAGTGAAATTCGCTTACTGGCCGACTTTTTGGAGGGGTTGGGATGTAAAAGTTAAGGCCCTAAATAAAGCGAGTGCCAAATTGACGTCGTTTTGGCACGTGGCCCATGTGGTTGATGCGAGGTTGACTCGATTGACCCTATTAACTGATTGACCGAAATCTTTATTTAATTTTATAAATACTAGCTTAGTAGTGAGATTTGAGATTAAATGCAAAATTCGATATTTTGGATCTTAACATTAAGTCGAATCTTTGCTTTTGTAGCATATGGATTTTAAAAATAATAATTATTATAAATTTATTTTGTAGCTATTAAACGGGTCAGCTCAACCCATTTTGGGCCATAGGCCAAAATGGGCTGGGCTAATATGGTAAATTTTTATTCGGGCTACCTTTTGACCAGTCCATTTCATATGGGTTGCAGGTCAAAACAAGATAAAGTGGGCAAAAACCTTAAAAAATACTTAAAAAGTTAATTTTACAAATTATATCATTATTCAAATAAAAAATAATCTTAAATATATAAAATAATTGAGTCTAACCAGTATAATAATAGTAAACAAACTTAAATAAACAAATTATGTTAGGGTACTGTGACTACCACCACACGTCGATATTATGTGTCACTCAATTAGACAATGAGGTTGTTTTTCTTTCTTTCTTTTCCAAAATTTATTTGAATTAAAATAACATTTGGATTCTTTTTTATTTTTTATATATTATAATATTATATTTGTAATATGATTAGATATCATATGACATAATTTTTTTCCAAATAGGATAAAAATTCTCTATCAAATATAATTTTACATTTTTTAAAATATAGTAAACGGTATTTTTAAGTAATTTAAAATATAGGTGCATGTTGAAGTTCGTTCCCTTAAAGTGGACTTTGTAGGAACTCTGCGAAGGATTGATGCCACCCATAATAATCTCCATAATCGTTGTATCATCATGTTTGAAGGGGAAAACCACAACCCATTACATAAATGGAGGTTAAAACTTGGTATGATGACAATTGAGATACCTATATAGAGGTAAGAACTTTAGTGTGGTAAAGGCTGTAATATTCTATTATCTATGTAGCGGTAAGAAGTATAATGTAGAAGATTGACTAATAAGTTGATAGGATGATGAAGACGCCACAATCAATTATAAAAGAATTGATTAATAAGTCGATAGAATAAATGCCTAAGAAAATTCAAATAAGTTCAAATAGTTTTTAAAGATTCAAAGACAAAAAACTCTCACAATTTTAATTAATAATATTTTGTAAATTACATTGAAAGTATGCCTTTCTATAGGTAGTTGAATATTAAATATAAGCTTAAACCTGTAAAACCCGAAAAAAAAATTCATTTTTTCTGGACAAGAGTACAACGGTAATTTCGGTTGAAAACCGGAATCTTCTAGATCTCAAATGATGAAACGGACTTCTCCGTTGAATTTGTCTTGCGAAATCTAGTTACCATGTCGAATTTTGTCGGATCAGGGACGGTTGGAATTTAAGTGTTTTTCGGGCGTCGAGTGTCGGTTGTCGGTGACACATGGCAAGACCATGTGGATGCCACATGACACCCTAGGTGCTGGACACATGGCATGATAGCCATGTGTTGGAGCAAATTAGGATAAATGGCTCACATTGAGCCATGTGTCACATGAGGAAAATAAAGGGAAATGAAAAAATTTAAGAAAAATGTGAGAATGACAAATGGCAAAGGAGGAAGTGGGGAGGAAGTTTCCCACTTTTGGGACCATTTGGTTGATGCAATCCAAAGGAGAAAAAGCAAAAGAGAAAATG
This sequence comes from Tetrastigma voinierianum, assembly GCA_016808115.1. Taxonomy (NCBI): domain Eukaryota; kingdom Viridiplantae; phylum Streptophyta; class Magnoliopsida; order Vitales; family Vitaceae; genus Tetrastigma; species Tetrastigma voinierianum. The sequence goes on from JAEQBH010004090.1 coordinate 129,976, forward strand.
AAGGAAAAGAAAGAGAGAAAAAGAAAGAGATGAGAAAAATGAGAAGAGAGAGAATGAGCGAGGGAAATGAAATAGAGAGCAAACAAAAGGGAGGAGTGTTGGATAAAGGGAGAAAATGAGAGAAGCCAATAGAAAGAAAGGGGGCAAATAACAAAGAGAGAAAGGAAAAAAAAATCAGATAGAGAAAGAGAGAGAAAGGAGAGAGAAACAAAAAAGGAGATTTTCTCGGCATTCCGACGGTTGAAGCTTGATGGTCCTAGAAGAAAAGTCGATCCACGCATCGCAGGCTACGTGTGGGTATCAAAATCTTAGAGTTTCGTCAAACTCCGCGAGGTAGGGAATTTTCCTACTTGGATTATTTCTAATCTAAAGGTTATTTAATGGCATGGGTGTTCTTTGAGGCTAAAACTGGCCGTGTGTTTTAGTCCTAAGATTTTTGGGGCTAAATATTGGAAATTTTGGGATTAGTTCCAGGCAGTCCTGGACTATGTTGAGATTTGGTTTTACTCCCAGGACCGATGTCTTCAGGTTTTGTTGAGTGTTTTCGAATCACAGTGATTTGGTGATGAATGGAACTAAAACTGGTTCGTGGTAGTGAAGGGACCGAAAGGTGCCCTGTTTTTATGGGTTCGAGATTGGGGCCATTTTGTGTGTTGTTGCTTGATTGAATAACATGTTGTGTGTGAACATATCATGTTGATATATGTTCTTTTGATGGATGTAAAATATATGTAGAAAATATAATTATCCATGTGTTGAAAATGTTGCATGTAGTTCTCATTTTTGCATGTAACATGTTATAGCATGAAATGGCATAATTGCATTTCATATGCACAGGGACATCGCGTCAAGTCGGGTGTGTGTGTGCATGGTATTGGTTATTCACCATTCTGGTAGATGTGTAGAAGATCGAAAAGTGGGACAGCGTCCAAAAAAATTGAGACTCATTGAATTTACATAAAATAATAATAATAAATTTTGTGTGTTTTTAGGTGAAGCCCGGATGGGGCGGATCCACTCTCCCCCCAAGGAATTTGAAAGCCCGAATTTTATTCTTGGTTAGACATATGTATCCAGTGATGAAAGTTCACGAAAGTGTCGGAAGGTGTGCGAAGCCTATGATGATACCGGAAATTCGCTACCTAAATAAACACACGGGATTTGATGAAATTAAATAAATATTGGAGGGTTGTCCAATGGGTTAAGTCATTGGGTGAAACACCAATGACTGGTTTTCACACTTGGCATTTGCATGTGTGAGGGAGTCGGTCAGGACTCGGGTTATGGGCATGAGGAGTCTCATCTCTTGCATGACATGAAATATTCTATATAGGATTGCAGTTTCTGTATGGAATGTGGTTTGTATGTCGTGCGTGTCGTTGGGTGGGAGTAGCGCGCGAAAAGATTTTTCCTCAGATTGCTCACCTCGTCGTGGGACCCCCTTTTAGGTACAAGGAGTGTACATTGAGACGACGCTCCGACGAGGCCGTGATTGCAAAGGAGGCCAAGTAACATTTTGTAAAAGTGTTTTGTATAAAAGGATTTTTATAAAATTATTTTGGACTATTGTATAAATAGCCGGGTATGTAATTATAGTAAAAGGGTCATGATCGGACCCCTACATACTGTAATTATTCATTTTCTTTTCATATTTTAGATTTAAATATGAATGAATGGGTCCCGATGAAGGGATGTATGGAAGTGGTTCCAGTATTTCGTTGTCCATGATGATTCATGCCAGGTCGGTACGAGACCTAGGTGCAAGACGACCTAAGACAGAAATTTCGTGGGTTGATGGGTTGTTAACGGGACCCCCGGAAATAGAGGCGTCACAACACCAAAATCACACCTTTAACTAGGAAAGAAAGTTGAGATTTTAATTGGCTTTATTATGCAGTTATACAAAAAAAAATTCAAGTGTCCTCCAAATAGCAAGCATGGCCCAAATTCAACTCAAAAGACAAACAAACTGAAAACAAAAAGAAAAAGCACATGCAAAGATACACTAACACACAAGCATGCATAAAGACTAACACAAGCAAAAACATAAATCAAACAATCATGCAATGACACTAACAAGCAACAAACTAAGCAAAACTAACACAAGTGCAAACAAAATACTACTATAAACACAAAATAACAATAAGGCTCAAGCAAAGGTTACCAAAGTATGCACAATTTAAACCAAACCGCAACCCATTCCCACCCCCAAACTCAAATATTGCATTGTCCTAAATTTAATAAAAATAAGGAAAGAATGAGAGGACTCCCTTGATGATCAGGCCTAATCATCTCATCAATCTCTATGTGTAGTGGTGCACAAGAGGTATGTAAGGATAGAAGTTGTGCTAGCTGCTCAGAGATAGTGTTCTGATTGCTCAAGATGGTGTCATTTTGTGCTTTGATCTCATCTAGCTACTGATTGACACTCATGACTTGAAACTCTTGATGTAAAACCCGAGAAAAATTGAATTTTCTTGAAAAGTGGAAAAACAGTAAATCGCTGCTACAATACAGGTTGAAAACCTAGAAATTTTCTAGATCTTGAATAATGAAACAGACAACACTATTATATTTGTCTCGGGAAAACTAGTTACCAAGATGAATTTCGTTAAATTTTGGGAAATTCATATTTTCACGAATTTGGGTTTCAAAATGAACCTAAATAGATTGGAGTACAAACCACATGGCACTTGAGTACATGCATGCCATGTGGGTGACCTATGCATGATGCATGCATGCCATGTGGGTGACACATGTCATGCAGGCATGCATGCCATGTAGATTTGTCTAGTCTTTAAAAATAGTCCGGTGGAGGAAAAGAGAGGGAAGAAAAGGATAAGGAGAAGAAAGGGAAAGAGAAAGAAAGGGAGGAAGGAAGATCTGACAACTTCTTCCTCTGAAATCCGGCATTCCAACGGTCGGAGTTCGTTAGGCCCAAAGTGAAAGCTGGCTACGCTCCAAGAGGTAGGGATTTTTTTCCTACTCTGGTTAATTTCTACTTAAGAGTGATGTAAAGGGTCGTGGGAGCCCGAGTTCCTACCGGGTCGTGCGGCGCCATAGGAGTTTGGTAGTGTGAGTCTTTGTTTCCACCCACAAAGTCGTCGGCCATGTGGGACCGGTTGGCCATGTAGAGCCGTGTGGCTGTGTTTCCACCGTGGGGTCGTCTGGCCATGTGGGGGTCATCTGGCAGTGTGGTGCCGTTTGCCCATGTGGTGTCGTATGACCATGTGAGGCCCGATTGGCGTGTGGGGCGTCACGGCGTGTGGGGCCATCCTCTATCCATGTAAAGTAGCGTGTGACTAAGTTCCCACCTAGGGTCATTTGGCCGTGTGGGACCGGCTGTATATCAAACTCTTATATAATAATATGGGAAGTTGTATATTTGCAAGAAAAATATAAGGAAATGAGTCCCTGTGAATGGGATTGACCAGCATGGACATCAGATCATGCGACGCCCACGAATATTCCGCGGGTTGACGGGTTGTCAACCAGACCCCTGGGTTGGGGCGTCACACTTGATGCTCATCCCAAAATGCATCCACTCTCGTTGTAAGCTCCTCTATAAGGTGATGGGAGGTAGACGATTCTTCCTCATGGTGATGGATAGGCTCAAGAGCCTCCTCCTCCTCACTTGTGGCCTCATGCCCCGAGTCTATGTTGCCTTCAGGTTGAGGCAATGGCCCTTTTCCTTTCTTCTTCACTTGTATGGCTTTTATGAGGTGAAACCATTCCTCTTGATTGGATATCTCAACCCTAACATTTTTACACAACTGATAAATTAGGAAGGATGACCCATGTTCTTAATTCCATCTTTGTTGTCCCATATGGCTTCCTTAATGATTTTTCCAACATCAAACCTGATGTTTTGAAGTATGGCATAGTTGAGGATAGCCCTCTCCTTGGTTACTTCACACACATTGGTGGTGGGAAGGATCCTTGAGGTGATGATGTAATGCCACACCTTAGGGATGTAGAGAAGACCATATAATTACCTTTAAAATTTACCACTTTTCCTTCATGATTGATCTTCCACTTCTCTTGGTTGTTGGTCAAGCACTTGATAATCTCATAATAATTAGGCTCCTTTCTCAAGTTCTCATAGGCGTCATTATCTAGCTTAGGTAGGTTGTAGAAGGCATTGAGGTAATCACTATCAGAAGGCACCCATTTTCCTCTCACCCGCACTCTCTCGAAACCTTGATTGACAACGTTAGCATAGAACTCCCTGGCCACCAAGATTGTTGTAGGCTTACGTGGTTAGAAGCTCTATGTAGCTCCGCCCCTGGGAGAAGCATTAGAAGCTCTCTTAGACAACCTTTGTCTCATAGGTTCCATGTCTTTCTTTACAATTGGAAGAAGGTCACCAACCCAAAAGCTCTATTAATCAGACGGGATCATCAAAAATTGTCTTTTAAAAGGGCAAATTCAGTCAAACTTTGAAATTCTTTGTTGAAAAAACAATTTTTAAACTTTACTTTAAGTTTTCTATTTTTTTTTACACTTTAATTAATGGGTGAGTACTGCAAATTTTTACTATTCTAAAACTTGCAAAGAAAATATTAGAAAAGGTAAATATGCTCCCCTCAAATCCCATAATTAAATTAAAATACCACCTTGTGCCCATTTCTAGTTCCACATTTGTAAATTTTGAAGTAATTTTATATATATTTGATTTTCTTCAGGGCTATGTTTGGTTCTCGAAAATTTCGAGGGAAAATCAAAGTAAATAAAATATGACGGACAATTAAAAGGAAAAACTGAAGGAAAATAAAAAAGAATTAAATTCCATATAATATTTTTATTTGCTACCTCAAATCAATTTTAAAAACTCATCAGCTATAAAGATTAAATAATTTTAAAATATTTGAATTTCTAAGTAATTTTATTGATATATGATTTTCTTTAAAAAAAATTATAAGACAATCAAACATAAGAAGAACATTTTCCTTAATATTTTCAAGAACCAAACTAAACCTTTTTTTTAAATTTATTCACTTGGAATTACAACGTTGTAGTATTCTGTTCTCATAGAGACTCGAACATGGTCTTTCCCTATGCCCCACCCAACCCTTTATGAAGGGACCCAACCCGAGTTTCCTTTTCCTAACTCGGGGGACCCTCCCAGCACTCCTACGGATTCGAAAAAAAACATTTCATTTCTTTCAAACATTTTTAAAAGTGAATCCGTGGAGCGAACCCATTTATACAGTTACGTTTTCCATTAAAATCTTATGAAACATGGTGGGACAAATTTTGTTTTTTTTTTTTAAACATTAAACCCTTTATATAAAATTAGGCAGAGTTTCCTCTGTTTTTCGGACATGTCCCAATTTACAACACCTGTAATAAAACAATTTAATTTGCCTCTACATCAACAATGGGACATCAAGTCCACCACAATAATTTCAAATCAAACTTTAAAATTATTTACGAACACTATGAATATATAAACAATCTTTTAAAACTATATACATTACAAAATAAAGGTGTACAAGTAGTTATTTACAATAAAACTTATACATTTTCAAAAAGGTGGTCGTCATGTGAGGCGGAGTGTCACTGGGCCGGAAGATGCTCGAACTGCACGTCAGTCTCTGCCCCTGAAAATATTTTATAAAACATTTGGAAAAATGGTGAGTTAAAGGAGCTCAGTGAGTGCGAGTTCATGGGAAAATAATCTTCGGATATAGTTCAAATACAATGTAAAACAATTGTATAGAGATCTCATTTACTTTGCATTCTTTTCTTTTCTATTCAAATACAACGTGTAAAACAATTGTATAAAGATCTCATTTCTATAAACATTTACTTTACTTTCTTTTCCATATTGTTCAAATACAATGTGTAAAACAGTTGTATAAACATATCCTTTCCATAAACATTTGCTTTACTTTCTTTTCCATATAGATCCAAATACGATGTGTAAAGCGATTGTATCAACATATCTTTTTCAATATACTTTATTTCCTTTTTTGAATCCGTCATATCAATGGAACCCGCGCCGTTAACCGCCATTGTTCCATGAAAGAACCTCGAGGAAACTTGATCTTACCACGATCACCGATGGCCCAAAGGAACCTCCGGCCGTGCCATACCGTTAACCGTTGGCCCGGCTGAAAGAACCTACGAGGGAAAGCAGTCTTACGATCCTGCAGATGGCCCCGAACCTCAGGGCTGTCGTGCTTTTCTTTTAAATACCATTGCACTATGGAATAAATCACGTATGCATTGGTAAACTTTCGTACTTTTCACGTGTATGGCAATATGCATCACTCTTCCCTTCCTACATAAAAAATCCTAGCACTTTTCCATGTACCATGCGCGTAAGTACTTTAGTCGACTTTCCTTCGCAAACTTTATCTTTGTAACATAGGGTAACCATGGATTCAAACATTTCATATAAACATGTATACATAAAATATACATTCATAAACATTTCATTTCATATGGAAACCATAAATGTACTTTATAAAACTATGGAAATCATAATCATTTCATATTTTCGACATAATTTAAAGTCGAAAAACCACATTTCTTTTTTTCATTTGAACATTTATAACATAGATATGAAAACATATACATTAGTAAACATTAGCTTATATATATATATATATATATATATATATATATATATATATATATATATATATATATATATATATATATATATATATATATATATATATATATATATATATTCTCATAAACATTTACATTTTCACCTTAGTTATTTAAGCCCTTTTTCCTCTTTTAAAATAAAGGCTTTCCCACCTCCCACCTTGTCCTTTATCACCTTCCTCCACCACAAGTCACATTATCCATAAATCTATTAACATCCATACCTTAATCATGTTCAATTAAACCATTAACTATATTATACTTTCCAGCAACCCTTAAGCATTTAATCACTTCCAATTGATTAAAATCAATTGAACTCAACCTCTTTTGTTCTCATGATTTTCTTATGCTAACTCATGGAAATTCTTTCTACCCCCATACAATAGCCCACAACATGCCATGAAATGGTCATGCAAAACCGACTATTCACATCGACATAACGAGCAACCTGCACACTTGAATTTGTATAATTTCCAGTCACGTTCTGTTCATCACTATCATACAGGAATATGGTTGGAATCTTGACTCAATGGGCTTTCCATAGAGTCAGAACACCCAAAGAAACGAGTTCGGATGAAGAGTTATGACCTTACGAAATTGGAGGCCATGACCACATTGTGTCCCAGGAATTAGTGTCTTTGGTGAACTTTGAATGAATTTTGAGTCCCAATGGGTCGAATTTGGATTCGACCACCTATTTCAAGGGAGAAATGTTTTCCTATAAGTCTAGTTTAAACATGTTGAATCACTCGATTCAGACTGTTGTTGGCCAGATATCATCAAAATATAGTCATGGGGTGGAGAAAAAAAAAGTGAATGACATCTCCTTGGACACACACATGCCCGCAGAGGCAGAGTGCTTCAGTAGGAAAACTCTCCTCAAATAGAGTGATTTCACGGACACCACCTTCTGGTTTCGGTAGCCAGACGGACCTTGGCATAATCTTGTGATTACATTTTACGTGTAGCCCTCGTCGCGTGCGATGGCTTTAATTCTTGACTGCAGGGATCTGACAAAATCAGTGAATCGAAGAGAAGATTTCATTTCTCTCTCTCTCTCTCTCTCTCTCTCTCTCTCTCTCTCTCTTACTCTCTCTCTCTACGGTTTGGATTAGACCAAAAATGAGATCTTTTGGTAGGTTGATTTTTTTAGGCTATTTATACATGAGACACGTGGCTCACGTCGCGACACGTGGCTCACGTTGCGCCATGTGTCACGTTTCATTTGGTTCGTTTTAAATAAAATAATTTATTTTATCCCGATTTTAGTTTCATCTATCTTAAGTGAGCGTTAACAAATATTTGACATTTTTTGAGTTTTCTAAAAATGTCTAGTTTTTAGAATCCACTCGGCATCGATGCAGATTTCGTGAAAATCCATTTGTCGAATTGATGAAATTTGGTAGGTAGCCCAGTTTCGCGAGGCCAATTGACGGTGAAGTGCCGTTTCATCATCCGAGATCTAGAAAATTTTCATATTTTTTCTATGGCAAATTACCGTTTGCCATTTTTGAGAAAAATTGCCTTTTAAGCATAACATAATTTCGTTTTAATCTATTTCCGGCTTGCTGGGCCTCGATACATTATTATGAACATTTTTATTTATTTTCGGGCTTGTTTTCAAAATTTACTATTCATTTTGACCATTTTCATTCAAATACCCTAATTGATCGAACACAAAATTTATTATTCATGGAAAGCGTTGTAAATTCGGGTCTTATACTTTAACTATTGAGTGACAATCAAATATAAGAAATATATTTTCTTTAACATTTTTTTTTGCTTAATATTTTTCGAGAACCAAACACAACCTTTTTTTAAATCTATTCACTTGGAATTACAATGTTATAGTATTTTGTTCTCACGGAGACTCGAACATGGTCTTTCTATACCCCACCAAGCTGTAACCCTTTGAGTAAGGCCTCATTGGTACCCAATTTTTTTTTTTCTGACAACTAAATATGAGAAAATCATCTTCCTAAGCATTTTTTTCATTCCTTATTTTAGAAGCCAAACACGACCTAGTGTTTTTGCCCCCCTTAACTTATTTTCTTGGTCCAACCTTGCCATTGCAAGGATCTATATATAGATTTCCCATCAAGAAACATGCGATGAATGATGCCTGAATTGTTACCACTTCAAAATTTTAATTTTGGAAATTCAAAAGTTCAGGACTCAAAATGAAGGGATGCAACATTAATGACATGAAATTTAAATTTAAATTTTTTCCAGACAAACCATCGTCTATGGAGCACATCCCTCTTTCTCTCGCTCTTCTCTACTGCAACTCCTCCATTAAAGAATAGAAATTAAGAAAAGAAACATTCTTTTATTTTTTTTTTCAAAGAAAATAAGGCGTCTACAGAGAATCCATCAGAAGGGCATGCTTTGGAAGAAACATTTAATTTTATATTTGATTTTCTTTAGAATTTTTCAAAAAACAACCAAAAATAAGACATCACATTTCTTAACAACAGCACCAATAAGCCAGTGCCGGCTACGTGAATGGGAGTACAAGATCTGTCAGATGAAGGAGAGTTGCAAGATCCTTGAACAGAAGCTATTCTTGGAGGATCTTGGATCTTTGAGTGGCCCTCAGATAGGTTAAGTTGGGGGAACACGGAGGGGAAGATCAGGATGAGGTGGGAGGGTTATAATTGAAACCGCCAATGGCAACCTCCTTATCATCCCCATCCTCCTTCATGTCCATCAACTTAAGCTTCTGAATGGAAAATATAAGAAAAAAAAAATTCAGGAGAAGAAAATAGGGACGAGAAGTAAAAGGAAAGAAAGGATAATGACAAATGAAAAAATGAAGCTAAAGTTCCTAAATTATTTCTATTTTACGTTTAAACACATTTACCTAATTTAATAATACATATAAATTAGAGTTGGTAAACGAGGCCCGGCCCAATCCATTTCGGTAGCCCATTATTCTGGTCAAAGCGAGTGGGCTAATTTGGCCGAACATATTTGGTACAGTTTTTACTAGCCTAACCCATACGGATTGCGGGCCGTAACGGGTTAAAATAGGCCAAAACCTTAAAAAAATGTTTTAAAAAAATTAATTTTACAAATTCATTATTCTTCAAATAAAAATAATTAATATACAAATATATAATAATAATTAATATATAAAATGATTGAGTCTAAATAATATAATAATAGTAAACAAACTTAAATAAATAAATAATGCTAGAACACTATTATAACCAAAATACCAATCTCATATGATAAATAAATAATATAATGCTAGTACCAAAACAATAAAATAATATAAGAGAAAAAAAATAACTTCAAAGTATCAAATGAAATCTCATATGCCTCTAATCTTCATCCCCATCCTCATTAAATCCAATAATAACATGTGATTCCTCATTAAAAACATGTACATCATCAATGGTGGTTGAGTTATCATCATCTATTAATTAATTTATGATGTTAACAACATAAATTTCATTTATGTTTTGAATAAAAAAAATATTTTTTCCAAAAATGCATCTCAACCGTATAATAATGAAAAATCCTATTTGTTTGAAAATTCATCTTGCTAAAAGATATAATCATATTAGGAAAGAAATTAGTGTATAATTTTTTTAATTATTTTTAAAATAACACTATTTTGTTATTAACACTAGTTTAAGTAATAAAATTATTTAAAATATCTGATAATTTAGTTATTAGAATTAATTTAATTCATAAACTAAGTACAACTTCCTTTTTATACAAAAAAACATATATGATTGAATAAAATTTAAAGGATAAATAAAAAAATAGAAATTGTAAATATTTAAAATAGGATTAATGAGATAAAAAAATATATTAAATATTTAATTCAAATGCATCAGTAAATTTTCATACAATAATTTTTAAATATTAAATGATCATATAAATTATATTAAAAAGATACATTTAGAAATTGAAAATAAAATAGTTAAAACAACAAAGTTTAATAAATTAATCATATATTATAATAATTGTTATTTTTAAAACCCCTATGCTACAAAAAATAGCCAAAATATCGAAGTTTATAGATGAATCTTTGAAAATCTCCAATTGTTAAGCTATTTACTTAAAAAATTAAATAAAAATTTCAGACCAATCAGGGTTAATCAGACTAGCTTCAGACCCAGCCCCACATAGGCCCGCAGGCAACGGGTTGGTAAGAGTGACCTGCGATTTTATTCGGGCTTTAAATTTTTCAACCCAACCTTCCAAAAATTCGGGCTAAATTGAAATTTTGGCAATCAAGCTGACCCATATTTGCCAGCTCTAATATAAATATTAAATTAAATGAAGTTTATCACTGACATTTTATTATATTTTCTTTTTTCTTTAGGATTTTCATAAAACAACCAAAAAATAAGAAATCATATTTGTTAACAGTATTTTTCCTTTCCTAATTGATACTTTCCCATAGCAAAACATAATTATAAGTTTTCCTCTAAAGATTAAAAAGAAACATTTATTGTTATTATAGATAATATCTTTCATTCTTATATATATATATATATATATATATATATATATATATATATATATATATATATATATATCCATATATATATATATATATATATATATATATATATATATATCTTCATTAACCTAAAATTCTCTCCTCCGTTAGTCTTGTGAAAAAGAGATAAAGGTGCAATGCACATGAGGTTTGGTCATTATGTCGATCTGACCACAAAATTTTTTGGGTGCAGCCATGCCATACCCTTAAGTTTTAGACATGACACACTTATGCCAGGTTAATTAGCAGTTCATGAACATATAAATTGGGGCGTTAATGATGCTAATGTGACACCCCGCACATGCGTTTTTAGCTTACATTACAACTTTGCATGTGAGTAATTATATCCAAAATAATTTTTTGACAAAATTTCCCTCATCCCTACTTTACATCCATTATTTTGAAACACAAATTTCTCTATTTGGATGGCATGGATACAGTTATGCCCAAAAACTATCAACTTCACCTCTTCGATTCTTATTCTACATCTTATCTCTCTCTATCTTTGAAAACTAGAAAAAATCTCTTAATTAAAAAATAAGTCACTTGCATTTTCTTGCAATATTTTGATGGCAGGGCAAACTGGAAATCAACCCTCCACCGTCGCCCACCTTTCCGATGGTGTTTAGAGCCAATCAAATTTCGATTCTTCAAGTTTGACACTTGAGAGAGAGAACAACGAACCATCTCCCTCTTTGGTGCGGTCGTTCATATTACGCTTCATAGCCTCCTGTTTGTCAATGATTGTTGGCAAAACTCTCACCATGATAGCGTTATCAAGGTTCTTGGACACATGTCCTTTCATCCATATTGGGAGAATCCTCTACTTGGTCCTTCCTTGTCCACATGAGTCATTTTCTATTTCTTTCCTTCTTGATATTTTTGTCTTCTAACTTCAATGGTTGTTTGGTTGCTACAAAAGTATGATAAAAGGAAAAATAGTATTGGATTTTTTTTCCTTATTTTATATTGTAGTGCTTTGGGATAATCGGTAATGTGATTCTTGAAATTATTATTTTATTTGTTTTGTCCCATTGATTCCTAAGAATAAAATGAGATTTTGCTTCTCCAATCTTGATAAATTGATGTCTTTTTCCCTAATTGACCATTTGATTGTTAGGGTATCCAATCTTTCTTTCCTATTATTTTCATTGTTGCATATGTTTGCTTGCTGTGAAGACTTCATGAGAGAGGTCTAGTTTTTTGTTTTCACTGGATTAGGGTTTTCCATTAATTGGACATACACTAGGGATGATGACAAATTTATCAAAAGAATATTTTAGGTTTAATGAGTTACATGTAAAATTGTCACGCAAGTTAAAAACACACGTGTGGGGTGCCACTTTAGCATTGTTGACGCCACGTTTGTCTATCCATTGAATAACGAATGACACGCGGCCAGCGTTAGGTGCATGATTGAGCCAAAAAAGTTTAGGAATGAGATTAGGCGTACGGTCAAGCGGTAGGATTGCACACCTTATTCGAAAAAGAAACATATATTGTATGACAAAAAATATCTTTTCATTTAACCAAAATCTCTCGAGTGAGAACTTTTTTCTTGTTTTAGTTTTATTAAAAATGTTGTACTTGTGACATAAATGTTGTACTTTAAACTATTATGATAGAAGAAAAATAAATTAAAATCTATGACAACAAACATTACAAGAAATAGGTCCACGAAGTACTAGAGGGTATTTCTGAAAAAAAAAAAAAGAAAGAAAAAGAACAGACCAAGAATTTAAAGAATATACTAATGTTTTAAAACCAGACCGATGACTAAACCGGAAAAGTTATAGGTTCACGGTCCACTGGTTGAACTGATGACATTACAAATACATAATTAATATATTATTAAAAATAAAAATAATTATAAATAAATTTGACTAGTTCGACCGGTTCAACGGCTGGTTTGACTGGTTCAAATGTTGGTTTGATAGATTCGACCACCGGTTCAAAGAAAAAATGTTTTAACCTTTGAATCATACCAATTTTGTTATCAGTTCATGGTCCAATCGATTGGACCGACAAGTCCGGTCCAATTGGTCAGACCGGCCAGTCCGATTCAATTTTTAAATCATTGAAATATACGTTAAGAATATTAAAATTCAAAAATATTTTTAAATTTATGTTAATCAGACGAGTTCATCAAAAATTTTCTTTCAAAAGGACAAATTTAGTTGAAATTTAAAATTCTCTTTTGAAAGACAAATTTTAAACTTTACTTTTGTTTTCAATTTTTTTTAAACTTTAATTAATGGGCAAATCTACAAAAAACACGGGGATTTCATGAAAGTACAACTAATTAAACTATGTGCTATTTTTTAGCCAAAAACAACCTTGATGTTAATGCCCGTAGCTAAAAAGACCCTTGTCGTAATCAATTTCGCGACATTAACTTATTATTGTGATTCTATTGGTAGTTGTTGTGACACCATGAGACTCACTTTACATCTCCTCTCATCTCTCCTCTCTAACCCTCATCATACACTCTCTCCTCACCCCTTCCAACTGGAAGGTGGAACCACCAAGCCCCTTACCCACCCCCAGTACCACCTCGGTCACATCCAAGCCATTTAAAAAAAAAATTATTAAATTTTATTTTGATTTTTAAAATCTACTAAATTAAAATTCAACATTTATTTTTAAAATATAAATAAATTATTCATTATTTAAAATAAATTAGATATTAAATATTTAATATTGAAATAAATTAGTTTTAAATAAAATATTAAATATTAAAAGCTGATCCATTTGAAATGATATTTTAATATTAACATATCCATTTAAATAAAAATAATAAATATTAAAACTATTTCATTTCAAATAGATTAGATTTTATGTGGCCTTAGATTTAGAGGTCTGGGTTGACAACCGTCAACCGCGAAATCGCATGTCTCATGTCAAGAGACCCATACATGAGTAAAAATGGCCACATTGGCCTATACATCATACTCATCAAAAACACATCAACTATATTATCATACTTCAAGAGTTAATACATTACTCTTAATACAAATATATATTAAAATTTAAAATTCTAATACATGTTATACAAAATAAATACCAAATCCACAATCCGACTTTCTTCTAAAAATCGGCCTCTAATGAGAGTCGTCTTCCCGAACAGTCCCTGTACTTGAAATAATGATCCCTCGACAAGGTGAGCAATGCCAGTAGTGAAATTCTCTTACATGGGTTACTCCCCACCTAAGTGCACATGCAATGATTCAACATAAACACACACTCAAGAAAATACATGATCCTACTTGAATGTCTACATGCCCAATCACCGACTCCCCCACGCATGCCTAAGCCAAATGCGAGAAAAACATCATTTTCATTTCTTTCATACCATGCACTCACACCTAATTTTCTAGGTTGCCCCGGTGCATATGAAATGCATTATGCCATTTCCAAACCACACATGCCAATATACCAATTATGCATATATTAAAAAA